>PVHY01010516.1:0-51596 GCA_004024945.1 Uropsilus gracilis
AAACAAGTTAAAAAGATAAAGACAGACACCAAATGGTTACAACTCGGGGTGGGGGGGCATGGTCAGGGAGGGGAATGGTCAGGGAGGGTGGGGGGGTGAATCCCGGTATTACAAAGATATGAAATGTATATATATATATAAACTATTTGATTATAAAAAAATTAAAATTAAATAAAAAAATAAAAATAAAAAAAATAAATAAAAATTTAAAAAATTTTTAAAAAAAGGAAGAAGTAAATAGATAATCCAGCAAAAAAACTGGTAAGTGAAAGCTTGTTCTGTGTTGAGCTTTAATTCAGTATCTCATTGAATCCCATGCCAACCCCACTACAGTAAATCTTTGACTTTTTCCCTAAAAAAAAAAAAAAAAAAAAAAATGTAGATTATAATGCCTGCCCAGATTGCTCAAATATATTTTGGGAAGTATTAAAATATAAACAAATGCTTTATTCATTATCTTATTCTTCTTTTCCTTGTAAGGGAAACCTATAAGCCTCAGCAAAAATAAAATAGGCATTATCAAAACCCCTCATCTTCAGGGAGGGCAACCCCTGAAGCTTGCAGCCATTGGTTCCCTTGGTTGGGGGATAGGAGAAACCTCCATGGGTGCCATGTAGAGATCCTGAGGGCCATCTTAGTAGGAGCCAGGCTGCTGAGCAAAATGTGTGGAAGGACCTGGCAGTACTCTAATCTCCCTAGAAAGAACATGCAAAGCAAAGGCACTCTTACTGGCTTCAAAAAGCTCTGGATTTTAAATAATCTGTTCTAGAAATAATGAAGAGAAACAGGATAGGACTTGGCTTCATTCATAGAGCTGACATTGTTGGGATTCACAACTGTTACCTGGCAATGCTTTAGGGTTGGCCACCGACATTTCCTAAATTAAATAATGTCCATCATCCCCATCCAACCTTGTCTCCCACTACTCTGCCAGGTAGCCAGCACTCAGTTCCAACTCAGCAGACCTCCCCTGCTGCTGATCTCCTGCCTCTGTACCAGTCACCTTGCTCTTCTTCTCATGGAGAAAGTCCTGTTGCCCTTTACCTTCCCCCACATACCTGTGTCCAGCCCCAGTAAACCCTTCTCCGGCCTGGGGGAGGTCATAAGCCAGAGCCTAGGATCAGTGCCTGTGGAAATGAACCCAAGGGCCTCACAGGGCCAGCGAGGGTGGAGAGTCAGACTAACTAGGCCTAGAACTGATTACAGAACGTGACTTGCAACAAGGGAATCAAAGCAGGAACTTTTGAAAACTTAATATGCACACCGATCTCACCCCAAATCTAGTCAATCACAATGACAGTGGCTAAGAGCAGAGAATCTACGAAAGAAATATCACAAGACCAGAAACTGGAGGTGGGGATGGATAAAATCAACATAGTCATTCAACAATTTCTACAGAAAAGTAATGTATCCGGATGTGCAAGCCAGGTGGGGATGTGGAGATTGAGGCCCATACTGGTCCTTTCAAACTGACCTGGTAAGACCAAATAGAGTAAAAATCCTTGGACACCAAGCCTAGAAATAAAAATAATTTAATAACAGTCAACAAGCCCACAAAGGAATGAACTCCTCCCAAAGAGATCATATCAATGCAATTTCTGCACTGACAATGGGCAGCAGCTCTCCTACCCACTGGCACCTATCCACCAATCTTCTCCTTTTGCAAAGCAGCAGCAGCAACTTTCCTTCCAAGGTTGCCTGCCTGTGACTATGCAGGAGCAGCTTTTCTGCCCACCGGTGTCTGTACAATCATCCTTTACTCCTTTTCCCTTTTGTAATAAACCTACCCTTTCAAATATACCTAAATGTCTCTGCTCCTTGGAGGAATTTGCCTGGGGAAACTTGCCATAGGCCGCTGAAAGGGGAGCTCCAATGAAACTTTTCTCGGAAGTAACTCAAGGATCCCTTTCTCTGAACCCAGCACTTGTCCAAACCAACATTAATAATACCTTGGGGCCTGAGAGTGTTGAGCATCTGTATTTTTAAAATGTTCCATCTGGAATTCTAGCAAGTAGCCCTTGCTAACAATCACTGTTATCAGGTAAGGGTATTATTTATTCTGTATAATGAATATTGAATACTGTGGTATCACTTTGAAGATTCAACAAATAGAACTGATAGAAAATAGCACCAGTGAGGTGATAAATAATTTGGGATGTTCAACAGCTTGGGTATGAAACCAGTGAGACATTTCATTATTTCTCAAGATTTACTGGCACACAAATTGGGTGGGAGAGGTGGTGGGAGCGGTGGTGGGAAAGTGATAATGTTTGGACATTTGCCCTGGGATTAACCAGAACCTATAGATCTATAACTAACAAAACAAGGATAGATGAGGGTAAAAATATGGTTTGTTAATATATCCAGGATAGTGGAATTCTCAATCAGTAAGCAAAAAGGCTTGCTTATGGACAAAGAATGAAAAACAACATGATATCTTGTCTTTTGTTTTGGAAAGGGTGGTCACATGATAGGAGAAAAGAAACACAGCAGATGTTGCATTTTTGAACTTGAGTTGCAGCATTTCATAGAGTAACTCATGAAATTTTAATTGCTAACACGGTTCAAATTGGCAGGGAGAGCAAGTCACATGGAACAAATACTAAGAAAAGATTAAGAAGGGAAGGTGAGGTTCTCTGTCAAGTCTCCAGCAAAAAGAGCTTCTCACAGGGTGCCCTTCGGGTCAATGTTTGCTCACTTTAGATTGAATCTTGCATTCTAGTTAGCTTTATGGAAGAGAACAAAAGACCCCTGAAAGAAATAGGAAGGAGACTTGCAAGGAGAATGCTGGCAAAACCCAGGGAGCAGAGCAAATTGAGATGGATGTCCACAAGGTTATGTGGACATAGGTTATATGGACAAAAACAACAGAAAGCTGAGACTATTTTTTAAAAGGAAAACTAGCTCATCGGAGGAACATTAATCAGAACCCCTTATAACACAGAAACAAAAGGACTCAGACCACAAAAATGTCTAAACTAACAGGGTAAGAGTGAACAGCACCCTGGTGAGGTCAGTCTGCAGAGAAGCCAGCAAACCTGTCCCACCCCACCCTGCCTGCCCAGCCTTCTAATCAGTATCAGCTTGAGCATGGGCAAAGGCAAAGCAAATTCAGTACATTGAGGAACAGCTGTGGGTGGCTCCTGTCTGGCAAAAAAGAATATTACCAGAAATGTCTGTCAGCTCAAAATTTCACTTCAAGAGCCTTTGCCCAACCACTGCCATACTTTGGTTACCATATGCAAGTAGCCCAAACCTAAAAAGCATTCACTATCTATAACAACTTTGATCTAAGAAGTTAAAAGGGTGTTGACTGGTCAAAGGAAGAAAGGAATTTTCAATAACCACCATGTACTGAGCACCTGCTGTGGGTCTGGCCCTGGACTAGACACATAATTCATTGTTCCATTTAACTACCTTAGCAGAATTGTGAAGTAGCTGTTACAGACAGGGAGGACCTGGAGAGGCCAGACTGCTTGACAAGAACACATACCTAGTGAGTACCATCCTCTGTGTCTGAACATGTGTCTCTTGGCTCCACAATGGGTGTTCTTTCCCTCTGCTGCACAGCTACCACAGTTTGAAGAGAGCCCCTATTCATTTTCTCCCTACCCTCTAGAACCTTAAAAGTATCACTCAACAGCAGTTGCTTACAAATCCTTTCATTGTGGCCCAGTCAGTAAGCAAGTCTCTCCCTGACAATGTTAGAGGCCTGTACTTGATTTCTCATAAACTTTCCTCTTCCCAGGGTGGCCAAATTCAAATCGCAGGCACCACCTTCGGGGCCACTGTCCATCCTCCAGCCAAAGCCCCATGATGGCAATCTCCCCTTCCACTTTTGCTTTTTTTTAATCCTCTGCAGCCAGGACTCTGCTCACAGTGCTCCTTTCCTTGCCTGCTCATGATGTGTATCTTATGAGGATCTTTCTCCTTACTGGCACCCCTTTCCAGCAGTGCCCCTCATCAGCCCCCAGTGACATGTTGATGGTTTCCACCAATCTCAGTGCCCCTCTGGCCCACTACCAAAGTAGGGAGGACAAAGATCTCCCTTTTCTGAGAGTGTCACTGCTCCATGGAAATGCTTTCTACAGCATTTTGTGGTTTCTGACTTACAGGGAGTTATCTCTGGCCCAGTGAATCAAGAATTGGGCAGAAGAAATTTTTTAAAAATTAATAAAAATAAATTGAAAAAATAAGTTTAAAAAATGTCAGTCAGAAGGGACTGAAAGGGCACTAGATGGTGGTGGAGTGTTGAAGCGGACATGTAGGGAAAATGAGGTGTCCTTGTAAAGGGCAGATAGCGGAACCTTTAACACTTCAAACATCGGCACCCAGGTGTCTGGAAGTAAATCCTGGTGCTGCCATTTTCTGTGTGAGCTTGACTAATTTCCTGTGCCTTGGTTTCTGCAACAGTAAAATGAGCTGCAGGGAGCATTCAGGGTGAAGCAGTTGGTACTTCCTAATGAGTGTCACATAAAGCAAAATGTAGCAGAGACAAAGATCCCTGAAGCCTCAAAATGCACTCTCGGCATTCCTAGACAAAGATATTTCATATGCTTGCTTCCCTTATTTACTTCCCTGGGGATGATTTCCTTCTTGTTTTTTCCGGTCTTGCATAGACTGATATGCCTCTGAAATTGGTCTTGCAACTCTTTATCCCAAGATGGGGGATAACAAGCAAAGCGAGTGTGCACTGGAGTTGGGCAGTTGCCAGCAAAGGGCCTCTTTTGGCAAACAGAAAGGAAGGTTTCGTGGGTGGAGTTGAAGGAGAAAGGATCATGAAGTTCAATTCCAAAAGGCCCAATCTGAACATTTCCAGCAATAACAGATGCTTTTTGCTGACTCTAGATAAGGCTTTTATGTTTTCGACCTCCTGGGCAACTGAGAAGCTGTTGAGATGTTGAAAAATTAAAACTGAACACAGGGTGCCTGAACCCAAACAAAACATACATGAACAGATCCAGACAAGCCTGCAGACCCCTCTTTCCATCACATATCATCTATGTGACACTCTTTGCTCTAAGAGCTGTCGCTGTGGCTGCCACCAAAATGCTGGGCAGATGTGGCCCAAACCTGCTTCTACCACAAAAGAGAGAGAATAGATGGGGACTCTGGTTACCCATTGTGGTGTGTTCCACAGGACAGGGGTTCCTATCACACAGCCTCCAACATGAGAAGTGGGAAAGGCAGGAACTCTGAAACAATAGTACGTACTGTTGTGCTCCTGGTCCCAATGGCCATACTGAATACCAACCTTGGGTTTCTTGAGATTTCCATAACTGGTTCTCAAAACATATCTGTGGGTGAAAAGGTGAAAGAATGCTTGCAAAGAGGTCACTGGGTCACTGTAACCCACTCTCAGAAAGGACAGGGGAAAAGCATTTTGCCAAATATGGCACATGATGATGAGAAGCTGGCGTGGGGAAGGAGCTTGGCATCTAGTCTCTAGACCTGTGTGTGAAAGAATCTCTCAGGGCTCCTATGAAAAAATGTAAATTATAGAACCCATACCCCAGGAACTGAGATTCTGGGGTGGGGCTCAGGAATTTGCTTTTTTTAAAACAAGTTCTGCAGGCAATTTCCATCCAGGAGGTTCATGGTCATGTTGAACAAGTGCTCTAAGTTCACCTCCAGTGGTAGCTTTCCCTGAGTTATGAAGATGATCAGAGTGCGCCCCCCCTCCCCTCAGGAAAACCCCTTTATTCTCTCAAAAAATAATGAATGCTACAACTTCCATGACCTAAGTGCAAACAGAGATATTCTGGAGGAAATGGTTTATAAACCAACTCATCAGCAAATAAGCTCAGGGTAGCCCCAAAAGGAGAGTCTGGTGGGGCCAAGTGGTGAGAAAAGGAGAGTAACGTTATCTGAACCACAGACCCAGCCCCACTAAAATTCCTGTAACGTGAAGTAAGAGCCTGCTGCAGAAAAACATGTGTCCTTGGAGAGAAAATTCCTGGAAAACATAAAGGTTTTTCTTGCTTAGTTTTAGAAAGAATACAGGACCAATCCTTCCATGATAAAATATGGGTAAATAACAGCTCAGTGTCCTACAAAACAGCATAAAAATGTAATTTGATGTTTTTACTGGCTTAATTCTTAATTCCTAATTCTTCTAAGAGGAATGAATAATGGGCATTCTCTGGCTCCCCACAGAGAAGCAGAGAAGGTACTATACAGTGAAGGAACCTACCTTTGGAAAGTCAATTGATCTTGGAGGGGCGTTTCTTGAAAGTTCAAGTTAATCCAAATCTAAGCACTCAGAAAACAGCCGCTCATTGGACCAGGAGTTGAATGTCTCACCAGGTGTGTGCAAAGAAACAAAACACAAGACCGAGGAGGAACTGGCAAGCTTAGTTCCCCACTTTAATCCAATGAAGTGAAATGCAATAAGCATACAGTATCCAGAAGGGACAGGAAAGACAATACCAGAGCTCACCTGGAAACTGCTGGAATGTAGTCTGTCCACATCTGTTCTCCCCTCTGTAGCAACCCGATTCCCTACCTTCAGAACCAAGATTCTCTTCTGTTCTGTTCTTCTAGACTTTGTTGTGTACCCACTGAATCTTGGAAATGTGCAGACATGGTCCTTTATGCCTAGCATGAGTACACTTGTCATTCCAGAGCAGTGTCCAGTCTCAAACTTGAGATAAGAAAAACCGTAAAATCTCTGCAGGGTTTTAAAGAACAATAAGTGATCATAAATTCAAATTGCAAGATCTAGAAGCTTTACCTACTTACAAAATGAATTGAATCCTGAAAGTTTCTTTTTAACTTTATTGTTTAAAGGTCTAAACACATCTGACCAAGCTGTTACAGTCATCAGGTATATGCAGTTTAAAAATTACCAATTCATAATGCTGTGGAAATCATGTGCATGCAGGAAAAATATTTCTGCTGCATGTGATAATTTACATAAAAATAATTTATACAAATGTTTAGAAGAGCTATCCTTAATGTTGACAACTCAGGAAATGATGTTCAATTAGAATTTGATGGAAAGAATTTTGTAGGAACTAAAAAGAAATCTGGACTCAAAAGGAGTTTAGATTCTTATTTCACACAATTGTTAAAAATCACATTTTCTATTTAGAATTATAAAAGCAGTATGTTTACTGCGGAATTATGAAAATTGTATTTTAACCACATTAAAAATAAAAGTAAAAAACAGATTATGTGCAGATATTAATGATGTACCTACTGGTAGCATTCTAGTCTATCTTTATGTAAAATCTCAACAGTTTGGAACCATTAAGGTTTACTTCTTACTTAGGCTACATATTTATCATGGGTCATGGGAGAATCAGTTTCATATTATCCTGACTCAAGGATCCATTCCACTAGAGGTTATACAGGTAGAGATGTTTTCTGTTATTGTTGCTCAGGCTAGGGGGAGGAAAGGTGTTATTTAAACATTGATTAGCAAATAACACAGAAAAATCAGGTATTTTTCCTCATATGTACTCCTTAAATTTATCAATGTTTAACCCTCCAGGGGAAATTCACCCTGATATTGAGGTTAGTAGTACTATTAATAATAATATTTGCTAAGAATTTACCATAACCTGGGCATTCAGTTAACTTTTGGATATGGACTTCTCATTTCAACCTCACATTTGTCCTATGAAGTAGAAACAAATACCTTAATTTCACCAAAAATAAACTGGAAAGTAAATGTTTTACCCAAAGTCAGGCAACAGGAAGATCAGTTAAGAAAGCTTACACTATTCTGAATGTTGATAGGTTGGACTAAGTCACGGCAGTGGAAGCAGAGAGAAATGGATCTGAGTACTTTGTAGGCAACAACAGTTTCTGATCAACTTATTATTACACATAAAGAAGAAGTAACCAGGAATAACTAAAGGGATTCTAGCTTGAGTAGCTGACAATGGCATTTATTTACAGGAGGAAGACTGAGAGAATTAAGTGAGCACATGTTCCCCAAAAAAAGCATTTTGTAGTCCTATGATGCATACTACACACACACACACACACACACACACACACACACACAAATATACATACTTTTTTTAAAGTACACTTTTTAACATACTCCTAGAATAGAGTGTTCTTTCATTGCTGTTTTTCCATATTGTCCTATCACAAGAGACCTTCCACCAGGACTTTTAAGTCATCTGTTTGGTTGAGGTTTTGCAAATAC
Source organism: Uropsilus gracilis (assembly GCA_004024945.1). NCBI lineage: Eukaryota > Metazoa > Chordata > Mammalia > Eulipotyphla > Talpidae > Uropsilus > Uropsilus gracilis. Next base: position 8,162 of record PVHY01010516.1, read on the forward strand.
ATTGGTCCTTTGAAGTAAGACAGACTACCCCAAGGAAACTCTAGCACCAAACCACCCTTAAATGGACTCCGTCTTCTCTGTGGAACATAAAAACAGTATTGTCTAGAAATGTCTTCTCTTCATCTGTTCTCCGTAGGAACACATTCTTCATTTCAAACCTCACTAGCTTTTGCCAACCCAGAACTTTACTGAACAAGTTCCTGTTGTTGAGTGACAATTCTGAATGTCTGTTCCTAACTTTGAGAGGTTTTTTTTCACGGTGGTAGTTGTTTTCTTGCACCCAGAAATGTCTTACTTGGACCATTTTAACTTATTTTCTTTGAGTTTTAGGAAATCATGAGTATTTTAATTCAAACAACTGAGAGGTAGAATTGAGCACCTCGTGCTCAGGGCTGGCATCTGAGAGTTACGGCTAGCATGACACGGAAGGTGTTTCCAGCGCGCTCTGCAAGGAGCACTGCCCAGCTTTCAGCACATCAAATATTTTGTTACTTTTAAGCAAGACTTTGGCAACTCAAAAAGTAAGGGAAAACAAGTGACCAAATATGAGGAGATGGCATATAATGAAAGCCATTAATCATCTGTTTCACCACAAATTAAAAATGATGCCCTGCCTCAGTTTGTCTACATAAGTGAAAGATAGAACTCTCTCTGTGTTCATGGATGAGGGGGATGGGGTTAGGAAGAAGGAGAAGAGTCTAATCACATCTACAGATCTCCTTCTAGAGCTACACTCTAGATTGTATAGTCCACAGAGCAACAGTTTCTAGGGAAATTAAGAGGTATTCTGAAAGGAAAGAATTACCTGGGGTCATATGTATAATGCTAGGTTAAATAAATTTAAAGTTTTTTACTACAGATGTATATATCTTCAACATGATAGTAGTTTTCATTCTGAATCACCAATGCAGTCTGTTTAAGTGTTTCTCAAAGTTATTTAACCACAGAACCCTATTGTTTTACAGCATATAGTTTAGGAAGCTCTACTCTAAAGGAAAGAAAAACACAAATGAGAGCTCAGTTTAAAAAAAAACTCACTTTAATTAGCAGGTAAAGGGAAGGTCATCATCTGGATCACAAGAAACCATGGTTTCACACCTCTGATGGAGTCAATTTACCCACTTGGTCACTGAACTAGAAGCTTTTGTGTAACAGGGGCTCAGCACCTGTGATCCTCTGTAGTATGGTCAGGCATGAGGTGATTGGAGGTTAACTACCTCCCTAAAATCTTACTATCAGTTTTAACGAAACAAGCCTCGCACCAAATTCTATTGCACATACAGATAGATTCTGGAAGCTTCATAGTCCACATGAAACAATTTGAGATCCTTCAACTAAATGTCTGGACACAGAATGACACAGGAATCAAGGTTCAGACACAATTCCTGTGAAAACAGAGTTCACCAGATTTTTGTTTTTTTCATTAAAGGTTATAAAATGACTCCAATATTTTAACCAGTGCACATATCTACTTTAGTTTTTTCAGGATTTCATTTAACTCCCCCCTCAAAAAAAAAGCAGGGAATGGTTTTCACTCATATCTTTGGTAGATAGACATTCCAGCTGAATGTGCTGTCACCAGGTTTGTTTTCTCCTGAGGCCTCAGCCCGGGCAGGCAAGTGACTGCTTTCTCAGATGTCCTCACAGCATCTTCCATCTGTGAAAGCACAACCCTTGTGTTGTATTGCATGTCCCAATTTCCTCTTTTTAGAAGGACACAAGTCAAACTGGACTAAGACACATTAATAGCCTAATTTTTAACTTAATTTTCTTACAGTCCTATCTCCAAATATAGTCACATTCTGAGATACTAAAGGGTAGAACCGATACACAAATTTTGGAGGAACAGTTCATCCCATGATGACATCCTAAATAATGATATAATCAAAATAGTATCTCATATCGAGCAGTCATTTTGCTAATTCAAAAGTCACTCATTTTCATTGTGAAACTTCATTTCTGATTTAACAATGCTGATGGATAAAGCCTCAGCTCTCTCTTTATATCACAAGCTCCACAGTTAGTCAGGTTCAGGGACACCCCGTTGACAGATCCTAGCACTAAAGAGTCTGATGAAACAAATTTTTGGCTTCTAGAGATGTAGGTGGAGATCATATCATTGACTCTTTTGCAGTTTCTGTATTCCTCTCCATATTCCCATGATATGATGTGTATCATGTTTATGCCAGCTTCAATCCTCAGGTCAGTCAACTGTTTCAGTATAAACCTACCCCAGAGAGTCAGTTCTGCAGCAATGCTCAGGAGGCTACAGCAAATGCCCAAACTGTCCATCACTGAAGTGTTCTTAAGGGAGCAGCCCTGGGTACAGTCTAGCTGATTTCATTATTCCAAGTGATTCTCTGCCTCCTAGAGCACTTATGAGTTAGTTACCTCATGGTAACTCTCACAATAAGCCACTTTTCTGCTCAAACTAGGCAGTATTCATTTCTCTGCAATCAATTCATCTGATTGATATAGTTAGCAATTCTAGGATTTCCAGAAATCGTCTATGTCATATGCTTCCATAGAGTATGTATACAACCTATAGTACTTTCAGAACACATATATAGCAGAGCGGCCTTGTCTCTCACATAAGTAAATCTCAGGTTGACTTGCTAACCTGCCTATATTTATTTAGATGTATTAGAACTAAAATAAGGAGGGGAGGAGTGAAAGGATCATGCTAGAACTAGAAAGGATGGTACCATTCATTTAATGCAAATAAAGAAACAGGATTCTAGGGAGAAAATATTGCTCAAGGTCACACCTGTTTCCATCCCTACTGCCAAAAAGACCTTTTAAAGTAACTCCTGTAATGTACTCCATAATTCTCAGCCTAAGGATTATTTTTATTCAGATTTAATCTTTAAACCTGTCAGTGAATACAATAGATGTTCCTAGTTGTTGGGACAAAAACTTAGCAGAAACAATACCCTATTTTTTTTAAGGCCCATAACCCAACGTAGTTAAAAGAGATATAAGGAAAAGGAAACACAGCTGGGTTTTACTAGTGCCAAGGTGTGCTACCTGTGCCACTTTTCACCTTGCCAGAGACCGCCCAGCCTTGGCAATGGTTCACCACACTTTGATTACTACAGTAAATTCACTACATTCAATCTAAGACATTGATTCCATGTAATCCCTCCAGAGTCTCTTTAGCATGTCTTGCTCTGTTCTATCTTGGTTTCAGACAGCAACTTAGCCTCTAGATCAGCATTTTTTAAGGCGATAGTGAAAGTTTTCCTGGTTGGGGGACCAAGAAGGAAACAAGATCTTCATAATCCCAGGTCTTCCCTCCCAGGCCAGCAGGAGAAGTACAGCTCTTTCCTTATGGTTGTCCAGTGAGGAAATGTACCTCTCTGTGTTTGCCATGCAGCCCTAACTGTGGTTGACAGATTTTCTTCTTTGAGTTTTATGTATGCATTTTAAACCTAAACTGCACATTATTCTTGGACCTCAACAAAGTATGTTTTCTGAATTAGTTGCATTTTCACAAAGAATTAGTCTTGAAGCCCCAGTGAGCTTAAAAAATAGTATAAAAACTATTTCTGGCACCCTTTCCTCTTTAAAATTTATAGTGGTTTTGTGAGTGGGAATTACTGTGGGGGAAGGAGGAGGAAGAGAGGGAGTTTAGGATACATATCAAGGTGAAAAAGAAAATAATCTAATAATTTCCAGTGTTTTAAGACTTACTCATATTGATAAGGCAGTTTATCCTAGATATTCATTCATTCATCTATGCTATAATTCATAAATAATCCATCAGGTATTTCTGTCAGGCAAAGACACAATGCTAGAAGAAATACACAGGAGGGAGCTTGGAACTTTTAAATACAGGATGTTGGTACACATACAAGTTGAAGGCACCATGATTTGAAGTTCTAAGATTTTTGGATTAATTAAAGCTCAGAAAATGTGGCATCTATGTTGACTAGCAAAACTGCCAAAAGAGATGTTAGACAGAACAATCCACAGTAAATTTCATCAGTCAAGAATCTTCAATGTATTAGCCCCATCCAAGAAGAAAGTTAATTACCGACCTTGGTTAATTGCTTTCCAGTATTAACAAAGTATTAACACAGAAGACAAGAAAAGGCAAGAAGCAGTTTAAAAGAGCAATCCTTCCAAAATATCCTGAAAGAAACCAAAAACACAGACGTTTCTCACTGGGGCCTGTATGACTGGTCAGCTCCTCTTCCCAAGATCCTAAAAAAGGCTTGATGGGAGCAAAATTGGTGACTCAGTACTAACCAAACTAGTTGGTCTTTCTTCTATATCCTTTGGGAAAGAAATCTCTCAAGACTCAGTGTAGACATCACCTCTTCAAGAAAATTCCTGTGATCTCTCAACCCCTGCACACACAACCATTTTGAGATAGGTCTCAACAATCACACAACCACATTAACCCTTCAAAGCTCATCCCTCACTATTAGCATTGTGTTCTTGGGGCCCTCAACTCGCAGACCTGGTGGCTACATGTGGTCTTTGGTGCATAGCAGGTGTTTAAGAAATGATGCCTAATGTATAGGTAATGAAATTTTCAGAATATGCTTCAAGGAAAGACATTTAAAAAAAACATTGTGTACATGAAAATAGCAAAGATTATATTAACGGCAGTTTATATTTATAAATAAAAAGTCTGTTGTATAGTAGAAGACAAAAAATGACCTATCCCACAGGGTATATGTAACCCATCACATCTTCCAAATTGCTACTAGATATAATTACCTTGAAGGTAACATTTAACGGTAACCACTAAAAAGGTGTGGGGTCCATTTATTTTTAATAATGGGGAGGATTTCAAAACAGGATGTTGACATAGGGAAGGCCTATGATTTGAACTACAGGAAATCTTGGACCAATGAACTCTGTAGGCGTTGGAGTTCATTCTTCCAGCTCCTCAAGATGATTGCAGATGGAGAATTCATAAGATTACAGTCAAACAAAACAGAGACAAGTTAATCTGAAACATCAAGATTAACTTGATGTTTATCTTCAAGTCAAACAAAACAGAGACAAGTTAATCTGAAACATCCATTGGCGTACATTATTATTATTCTGCTATTTAGTAATTAGGTACTGGTGGTAAGCAATTCATGTAGACTAATACAATAATTAGTACAGTTAAGGCATACTTTTCTTCCACTCCAGCCTGATTTTTCTCCAATCTCTGCAGAAGCTTCCGTGTCTATCGTGCTCCTGGTTGCGTGTACTGAGTGACGCTCACCACACATACAAGACTCCAGGAAACCCACCTGTGCACACTGGCCCAAATCACCTTTAACGTGCCAGCCTTGGTGACTGTCCTGAGCAGTGTTGTTTGCACTCTGTCTCTTTTCTTATTTGAGCTTCTCCAGGGGAGAGAAGAGGATTTCAGTCAGATACATTCATTATAAGAGGAGTCTTATTTAAGAAAAATAATATAAAATTATGAATTCAAAATTAGACAAAGGTGAATGTCTACTTGAAATGAAAGATGTCACAGCAACCTGAGAAATACTTAAAGAAGCAAAGACCACAACAACCACAAGATCCAGAAAAAAATAACCATTTGTAGCACACCCTTCTGTGATACCCTTCCACAGGCTACTTTCTGGCTATACACATTTAAAGCTTGGTTTCTCCTCCTCTACACACATGCTTCCAGTGTCAGGCAACATCTGTAAGACAAAACTATCATGCCACATCTGACCATACACTTCCAAGTTAGCACACTAGGTAGGCAGCAGGAATCCTCACATTAGTGATCCCAGTATGAGGATGTTCAGCAATGTCTTTTCTGTGCACAGAAATTACTGTGAACCATATCAATATAGTTTTGTTCTGTGCCTCCTTCATTAGATCCAGAATTTGCCTATAGTCACTTTAACTGTCCAGTATGAAAAGTATGACAAAGCAAATTAGAATGAAAAAAAAATGGTGAACATAACCTGTTTTGACTAAAATATCTTACTTTTGTAAATGTCAGCAAGTATGTGACCACACACACACACATTGCTAGGGCCCCTCTATAGTCTTGAAAGGAGTCCAGGCCCATGAAGAGCCTCGTAGGTAAATCCACCTCTGTCCTCTTCCCATGGAATTCATGCCCTCAACTACCCGGTTCAACAAGTTCAGAAGGTCCAAGGTGCTGAGCACCATGTTGTAGGAAAAGATTAATTCCATTCCACAATGGAACCTGAAAGGTGGTCACATAGATCCCCTCTGTTTTCTAGTCTTGAGACAAAGAGGAAAGGAGGGGATGGTTAGAGTTCTACAGAAAGTCAACAAGTGAACCCCAGGCATTGACAAATCATGAGCTAAATGATTTGTGTGTTTGCTACATTTATCTGTACTGCAGTCCTAATGGAAGGACAGAAGAGGGAAAAGAAGATAAAAGAATATAAAGGAGGAGATGAGAGAGGGGGAGGAGCAAGAGAAAGAAGGATAAAGAAATAAAATGAACCAGGAAAAGTAAAGAAAAGGAAAAGAGGCAACAGGAAAGAAGGAGAAGAGAAAAATAGTTTCCTTCATGTACACCTCTTCCCTGGGAAGCAGCACTGTTTATCTTTGGTGTCATAACAAAATTGAAAGCTTTTTCTCAGACTATACTCCCATCCTCTTAAATCAGAAAGAGTGACAATTCTTTTGGCTCCACTCTGCAAAATACAAGTTGTCATGATTTCACTATTTAAAAAGGGAAGAGCAGAAAAACAAGTTCCCAAGAGATTGCTATCACTTAAGAGAGATGCCCAGTCACCCAGGCATCAGACTGCTATTCCCACTGCCTGGTGTCTATGAGTCTTACATCCAGATTTACATTAGATGCCAATTCTCATGAATTTATGAATTCAGTCTTCAAAATTCTTCACACTATAGTCACGGTTTTCTGTATGTTTGCTTGTCATAGTCTTTTAATCGACACTTGAATTTTCTTCTAGGACAAGAAACTACAACTTATAAATATCATTTAATCTGCGCTCCACATGTGAAGATGTACAGAAAATTTGAAAATTTATCATTTTTAAATGGGTGATTTGAAGTAGCATGCTGAATCTCAGGAAAGTTTGATTATTAGGAAGGAGTTGGGAGGGGAGGTTGCTCAGCATCAAAGCAAACTTCTTCATGGAAGTCCTGGAAACTCCATTGTTTCATAGCTTTGCGGACTCACAGACTTTCCCAGACAGGGACCTCCGGAGATCATCTGATTCCAGATTAACCACCTAATCCATACTACTGGTAAAGGCATCCAGGAAACATTTCACAACACAACCTATCTCAGTAACATTCCAATGGATTGTGATCCTCATTTTTAGAAAATCCTTCATTATTTCCAAAGATACTGCTATTGCTCCATATCCTTTGTGAAAATGAGATCAGCGCCTTTACAACCTCAATAAGAAAAGAAGTAAATGAAAAAGAATAAGAAACAAAGAGGCTCCTGTACATGATGGGCTCTTCCTTTTGGGCAGAACTAAACAAACATCTCATGCTGCAAAAAAAAAATGGGTGGGCACCGGGTTGGATGACTATTTCACAATCCCTTCACACCTGGAAAGTCCAGACTACCTCTAGCTCCACAAAACCTACTTAAGAGTCTTGGTGACTCTCCCTCTTGTCCCTTACTGGGTAAATATGAAGCAAAATTGTATTTCTAAAGCAACCAAACAAAATATAACATTCCAGGAACAGAAATGCCTCAGTAAAACTGAAAGGGAGTCAGGAGATTAGGGGAGCTGGAACTCTGAGAGAGGAGAGAATATGGGTGTTTGCCAGGGATTAACAATTGACCTTGTCGTCCCTGCTGCTTTCCTCTTTCCTCTTTCCTCTTTCTTCCCTCTACCTCCCAAGACTCTTACCTTTCCCCCAACCCAATTCAGCCCTATCCAGGGCACATACCTTGTTCTTAACTAGCAAACTGAAAAGCATTTCTGCCGGTTTTAACACATTGAAACATCGTTTTGAAAACCTGATGAAGTGAATCTTGAAAAGCAGGAGGACACAGAGGGACGCTCTCTCAGTTGTAATCTGGACTTGTCCCACCAACAGGCTCTAGTATATTTTTCAAGCCACTTCACATTGTTGAACCAATTTTATTGGAGTGGTTGGACTAAATGGCTCTTTATGACTTAAAATGCCCATGATTTTATTTCTGGAGGAATTTTAAGTCTTTGTAGGGAGAAAAGTAGGAGGCAGGAGGTGTACTTCAGATTCATCTAAAATAGTCACATGAATTTCTCCACACTCTCCCCTTATTTATAAGGCTGTCTTTGAAAGTGTGGTCTTCTTGTGAGGGGCCAAGAAGAAAATGTTTCTGTGCTGAAACCCAAACCAGTCCATAATTACTGATGTCCCTGAAGGGCCTCAGGAAGCATAATAGTTGAATAGACAGAAGAATTTAATTTATAATATGGTAACAACAGCTGATAATATAATATCGCATAATTGAAATTTGCTGAGAAAGAGCAATTTAAATGTTCTCATACATAAATAGCTAAGCACAGGAGGTAACAGATGTGTTCGCTCACTTGGGAGAGAAAATCTTTAAAATGTGCCTATGTATCAGTCATCATATTGTACAGTTACACTGACATTTTTATTTGTCAATTGTATCTCAACAAAAGTGGAAAAAAGATTGAAGAGAGAGAGGCGCTATGAAAGAGGCATCAGAGACCACTCCCAAGCATGGACTTCAGGATTAATCCTGACTAGTCCTTCAAATCCTGATCAAGAGCACTTTCCATCGAAGATGGCATCTGAGATAATATTGGCGATTATTTTTATTATATGTGCTCATCTGTTGCTAATTTCCCTACTCCCTTCTCTGGGTTCCCCTTACAATCACACCTTTCCCCTCTTAATGCCCCATGTCTTTGGTTTCATAGCAGATTGATCTCCTGGTTCCTTCCTTCCGGATCAACTCATCCTGAAAATTCCCTTTGTGAGTCCATTAGACTATACCTCCAACATTCCCAAAAGAGGGATACAAAGATGCAACATAATCAGAACGCTCACCCTCATCAAGTATTCAGATGGGATTATTGTGATCCTCGTGTAAAGAGACAGAGAAGAGAGACAACTTTTCAGAAATGCACTTTAATAATTGACTTGCACATAAAAGGTTTTTGGAAATTCAAACACGAGAATTTTTCCCAAGTCCAAATCTTTGGGTGCTTACAATATAGTACTTACACGTAAAAAATAAAGTTGATTTTGAAACACTAAACAATAGAGTGAAAGGTGATTAGTTATATAAGGTAAAGATAATACATGTTTCAAATCTTACAGAAAGAAGAAACAATATAACATAAGACACTGAGAACATCTCATGGAGAAGGAGGAGTTTGAACTGATATTGGACTGATAGATCTACAGGTAGCATCGCTCTGACTCTGATCATTAAAATCACTGAACCGAAACAACTTTGAACCAAAATCTAGGGAAACACTCAAAAGGAATAAATTTATGATGCCTTCATTTTAAAGATGATTTTGAATTATTCTAGAATAAGAATCTTAGCTGCTGTTGATTTATAATAGTTTCCACTGGTAAACACTTTCAACACCAAAAAATATTTAAAAATCCCAACAAGATCAATCCATCTTGATGGTCTTTGTTAATTTCTTTCTCAATTATCTAGTTCTCCTTAATCACATGCAATTTTTAAACTACCTATTACTGACAGTCCTGTCCTCCTGTTTACTGGTTATATTCAATTGAGGGAATTAGAGAAAGGAAATACTATGAAAAGTCATATGCCCTATCATTTTATTTTAAATATTAATCTTTAAGGATGGTAACTCAATAAAGAGCAAATAGACCCCTCTCCCTAGAAGGCCCAGCACTTGGGTTCATGTCAGATTATTGATCTGAACCCCCAGGCCTCCTAGGTCAAGGATATACACACAGCAAGAAATTACTCCTTGCATTAAAGGTGTAGGTATTCTTTTCTCATTTTCCAATCCTGACCCTCCCAAAGTTTCCCATAGGTATTTAGGTTTCTGGAAAATCTTTTAAGTATACTTGTTGGCCAGCATGAATATGGGTGAGTTTCTAAAGATACCTCCTTCTTCTCTGCCCTAACAATTAGAGTACAGTGACTTGGCGGGAAGGATTTTATGTTGAAGATAAATAACTCCCAACCTCTGACAAGAAAGTTCTTCCCTGCCATCACACAGCTTTCCTTCCTATTTGTAATGTGTATAAAAGGTTAAAATTCTCCTCCATGTTTTGTTGAGATAAGCTGATTTCCAAGAAAACTTTGGAGGGATTCCTAGCCTACAGGCCCTTAAGTCCAGTGAGTTTCTGTTCCATCCCTATGGTTAAGCTTAAGGGAAGTGACCCTTTTTTGAAAGGAAAGTTGTGTCCTGATTTTGTAGATCTTCCCTGGGATCTCAAACCCTCATCTGTATAAAATTAGTGGATAGGCCAAAGGAACAAGGGGCCATAAACTGGTCATTCCTCTGAAAACTATTTTTAAGTATCAGGAAGAATTAGTAGCCAGTGAAAAAGGTGTTTGCTTTTAAGAAGCAAACAAGACAGTGGGAAAGGAGAAGGCAGGGGAGGGACATGTATGGCTGCTGACTGTTCAAAACTGTGTTTAGATGAATCATTAGCGATGACTTCCAGGACAGGAATCTGATTTGATTAATCATCCAACAGAAACTTTTATTTCTGACTCTCAACATCTGAAATCGATCTGATTGTCAGGTTTTGTTATTACTTAAGCAACAAACAAACATATGTCTTAGGAACACAGTGTCATCTTCTAGAAGTACTTGATGTATATACTGAAAAACACTCACGCCATCATCCGCACACACATGTCTTGTTGTGACACACAACACTCCCACGCAAGAAAAGTGAAATTGTTGTTTGATGAATATAAAGTCGTGGGTGTTTCCAAGAGTTCGGAGTCCTGCCAGGTCTGAATGCTAAAGAAGGGAGGTGAACCCCAGGGCTTTCCCCGGGCCTGTGGCTGACATCCTTATTTGGTGAAGCTACTACCAGTGCCCTGTGTCTGGGACCAGCCTGACAGCGCAGGACCACAGCCAGGAAAACTGGCTGCTCACATCCCAGCCGGAAGAGATGAATGGAATTCCAGGCTGCTGGAGTCATGCTGACTTGGGACAGTGGTTGGAGACCAGACTCCAGTGACAGAAGCATTAAGCAAAAGCGTCCATGGCAATCGGCACACCCACAGCAATGTGCCCACACCTCGGTTTCAGGAGTTGAAAAATGAAAATTACGTTTAAGGAAGAGGGGGAAAGGAAATAAGATGATAGGTGGAGGGTCATTTATTACTCTCTGGGTTTGTTCCGTAAATAGTTTAAGATCCTGGAGCCAGATGGCTCTGCAAATCCTCCGACCAGGAGTCACGTTAAGAAGCACGAGTGGGCATAAAAACTGTTTTTCAAGACGCAATTTTAGTTTTGGCTTGGGGGACTGGATAGGAGTAACTTCCCCTAACATTCCCCGCTAGAAAGATGCTGTTCTTCCTGGCCCCTTTCATCTGAATACACACACCGCCCCCAAGCGGTAAGTCGTGGAAGAGCTATAGCAACCTGGGAGACTGTCTCCGACCTGGGCGATCCACGACTGCAGTAAAGTGTGCCCCGCCGGCAGTAGCAGCCCGAGCTCTGTGCATCACCCTACAGGTCGAGCGACACTTCTCGCTGTCTTTAGCGGGTCGGGCGTGGAGCGAGAGCAGGAGTGCGGTGCTAAGCAGGCGCGTGGTATCCCTCCCCACGAGGGTGGCTTGATGAGGGTCAACAAAAAGTCGGGACAACTTCTTTAAGGACTCTTGGTACCACTCACCCCGTCGAGTTCATTGTTTCTACAAAAGGGTTTTTAACCCAAGCATTTCCGGAGATGGGTTTACCTGGAAGTCCCCCTATGGGTGTCGGGTGGGTGTCGGGTGGGTGGTCAAAGCCCCTTCGCCTTGGGTACCCTTCACACTGAGGGTCTGCGGCCCGCGCGGCGCAAAAGCCAAAGCGCTGAGTCCGTGGGATCCAAGGCTGCGTGGGCGGGCACCTATTTTTCTGCAAGGTTCCAGTGCGCCTACGTCCAACCCTTACCTCCCCCACTTACTTTCGAGCTGGAAAGTTGTGTGCCAGCAGGGGGGCGGCGGAGAAAGGAACCCAGACTGTCGTTCCCCCCCCCCCCTTTTCCTGCCCAGCCGCCTCCCATTGGTCAAAAAATAATCCCCAGGAATGTGAATGCCCCTTTAAAAGCGCGTGGCTCCTCCGCCTCCCCAGCCACTGCTCCCGAGCCGGCCGGCCAGCCCGGGCTCTTGCAAGCTCTCGACTCCGACACAGCCTCCCTGGGCGCACCGCCCTCCTCGAAACTCTCCAGGACTACCAGTCACTCCCGGGCGCGGCACCCACGTCGATACAGGTAAGGAGTTCCCGGGCTGCCGCTGAAGACCGGTACTGCTCTCGCCCCCCACGTCCAGATCCAAGGCTAATTTAGCCCCTCAAGGACTTATGCGCTCCCCCTCTCGTGCCTTATCTTGTTCCTCTCAACCTTGGGAGACTTTCTTCATGTAGTGTGGTTCCGAAATTCTTCCCTTAGGGTTCACAAACCAACTCATGAGGACACCTCAAGGTTTCCTTCTATTCTCCAAGTCCCCCCTAAACCTTTCTATTAATTCTCTAGACAAGAGTCTCTCTCGACACCCCCATGCCCTCCACGTGCCCCCCAACTGTATCTCCTGGTCCTGCTATACACCCTCAGTCAAACCCAAATTATTGGTCTAATTATTTGGCTTTAAAAAAGCACAGTCTCCTCCCTTTGACGCTTTTCATCCCTTAAACCCTCTCCAAAGTAAATACTATTGCCTCTCATTCTAGCAAATGTGGGGCCCAGTGGGGATCCCCAGGGCCATGCATGACCCCAAGCCTAGTTCCCAGTTGTTGCCCACCCTCCCTTCTTGGCCACCTCTGACCCTGGGTTCTGTGCTTCTTGCTGCAGGCTCCTTGTTGGACACACACAGCTCCATCATGGGGCTGGCCTGGGGATTGAGTCTCCTATTCCTGTTGCATGTGTGTGGCTCGAACCGTATTCCAGGTAAGTCTGTAAAACACCGTTTGTGGGGAGAGGGAAGACAAAGTGGTGTCGGTTACCCCAGGTGTGCCTCCCTGCTGTTTCCCCCTAATCCCGGAGAGTGCTGTTGGACAGTGCTGTTCCGTTGCAGGTTCTCTCCAGCGATGGCACTCAAGCACTCTTGGTAATTGCCTGGAGTTTTCAGCCTTCCCCTCCCACTCCACCCCTCAGAGTTAAGCCCCCCAACCCTGGCCCAAGTCTAAAAAGTGTGTTCTGTTCCTGTTCAACAGAGTCTGGGGGAGACAACAGCGTGTTTGACCTCTTTGAGCTCACGGGAGCTGCCCGGAAGGGCTCTGGTCGCCGGCTGGTAAAGGGCCCTGACCCTTCCAGCCCAGCTTTCCGCATTGAGGATGCCACCCTGATTCCTCCTGTACCTGATGACAAATTCCAAGACCTAGTGGATGCTGTGCGGGCAGAGAAGGGTTTCCTCCTCCTGGCCTCCCTGCGGCAGATGAAGAAGACCCGAGGCACACTGCTGGCTCTAGAGCGGAAAGACCACTCTGGCCATGTCTTCAGCGTGGTCTCCAATGGCAAGGCGGGCACCCTGGACCTGAGCCTGAACGTGCAAGGGAGGCAACATGTGGTATCCGTGGAAGAAGCACTCCTGGCCACAGGCCAGTGGAAGAGCATCACCCTGTTTGTGCAGGAAGACAGGGCCCAGCTCTATATCGACTGTGAGAAGATGGAGAGCGCTGAACTGGACGTCCCCATCCAAAGAATCTTCACCAGGGACCTGGCCAGCATTGCCAGGCTCCGCATCGCAAAAGGAGATGTCAACGACAATTTCCAGGTGAGCCTCTTCTCCCATCCCTGGTCCATGGAATCCACTGCTCTGGTGGCTGACCTGTCAGGAGGGACAGATGTCCCATATAAGACATATGCCTGCACACTAGTGCAGTATTCTCAAAGCAGCATCAAAATCGCCTGTAGAGCTTTTAAAACATGTACTGCTGCACCCTACCCCAGAGTTCAAATCTAGTAGGTCTGGGGTGGGCCTGAGAATTTATAACAAGTCCCTGGTGAGGCTGATGCTGATGCTGGTATTCTAAGGACCACATTTTGAAAATCACTGAAAGAAATAAGGAATGGTTTTCCTGGAACAGCCTGTTCAAGGTTTAAATGCTATTTATGCTCTCCTCAAGAAAACAACTTATTTCAAGTGCATTCCACCAATCTTAATATTGCTTGAAATGGACACTGTGTGAGCCGAATAAATACCACTTTGCTATTTGATTCCTCATGGGGATCTAGTTGGTCTCCAGCACAAGGGTAAACGAATGGTTTAGTGGCACTGAAACTTCTTCCTTGCCCAAACATCTGGAGCTTTGCTACTGTGGCTTTGAAACACCCACATTTAAGTCTGACATTGGAGAGTGTCATTATATCCTCCAGGCTTAGTATCAGATTCCATTTCCCATATATCCAAGTAGGCTGATAACTAAATTCTTTGTAAAATACTAAAGACTTGGCAGAAGATACAACTAAGATTTTGAAGTTTTTTGGCACTTTATGTTGGTGTGTTCTTTTGACATGGTGATCTTAAAAGGGAGTCCTTTCAATAGCTAGAACATCTATTGTGCGCTTTTCCTAGCATAAACAGCCCCCACCCCAAACCCTGCAAGTAATGTGTCCTCTGCCCACAGGGGGTGCTGCAGAATGTGAGGTTTGTCTTTGGAACCACACCAGAAGACATCCTCAGGAACAAAGGCTGCTCCAGCTGTGAGTACCCTTCTATTTTCAGGGGAAATGGGGAAAACAAGGGAACAACACCCCCAAACAAACTTAGAAACTTGAGGACTGGTGGTTGTGTAAAAGTTGGCCTGGGTAACATAGCTAAGTGGTATACAAAAGTGACGTCAGTGGGTCTGTGCACACGGTAGAGACAGATGAAATGTCTTTTACAACTAGGAACTCTTGGAACTGGCTTGACTGAAGGTGTATTACTTTTCTGATTGTTTTTCGTTGTTGCTTGGCAGCTACCAATGTCCTTCTCACCCTTGACAACAACGTGGTGAATGGTTCTAGCCCTGCCATCCGCACCAACTATATTGGCCACAAGACAAAGGACCTGCAAGCCATCTGTGGCATCTCTTGTGATGAGCTGTCCGGCATGTTCCTAGAGCTCAGGGGACTGCGCACCATTGTGACCACTCTGCAGGACAGCATCCGCAAAGTGGTGTGTGGCCTCATGCCCTTTTATAGGAGTCTCTGAGGGTGCATCATGGATGATCCGAAATGACTGTAACTGGGGGCTAATGATCTTCTTCCTTTTAGACTGAGGAGAACAGAGAGTTGGCCAGTGAACTGAGGAGGTCTCCCCACTGCTACTACAATGGAGTTCAGTACAAGCACAACGATGAATGGACTGTTGACAGCTGCACCGAGTGTCACTGTCAGGTAAGAGGTCTTTACAAGCTGAAAACAGAATGACATCCTGTGTCTGAAGCTACAATCTCAGGATTGGCCTGATACCAAAGTAAGGGTTTTTTTTTTAAGATGCAATAAATCTTCTTTAAAGTCTTAATTATACCCCAGGCTACTTATCTAAAATGAAGTAAATCTTCTAAGACATTTGAATCATTTAACTGCTTTAGTTCAAAGGCTAACTTTTGAGCATCAGGTAAATAAAATATGACTAGAACATTTTTCCCCCAGTGCTGATTTGTATTCAGCAATGACAAGATTCTCTTGAATCGGTACCCATGGCTGTCCTTGTCACTCAGCCTGATGTTGTTAGAACTGTCTCCTTGGATTAGATGGCACTGCCTGAAGTGTGTGTTACTCTAGCTCTCCCCAGTGCCAGTGTGGCAGGGGAAAATAGGGGCTTGCCTGGCTCTCCAAGCAAAGTCAAGCTTAACTACAAATCACAACTTGCTGGATTTGAACCAACTTTATTAAATTCATATTTCAATATAATCTAAGTTGGGAGAGGAGGAAGGAATGCTCATTGCTCTTTTCCCCATGAAGATAAAATTTTAAAATGTTAGAAGATAAAATTTTAAAATGTTAAAAGTCCTGACTGAGTTTCATAAATTTAATATCAGACATAGACTCAAAAATTTAATTCCACCATTACATTTCCAACACTAAGTTACAATGAAGAAAGAACTCACCAGCGAATGGAGTGACAACTAGCACCAACTCTGTCTCTACTATACTGGTGGCTGCAAATATAACAGAGACAGGTCGCCTATTGAAATCATTCCAGTGGAATGTTAACAGCCATGACCAGGTTTCAGTCTATAATAGAAATGTGACATATATAAAATGAGGCTTGCAATAAAATTAGTAACCCATTCCCCCGCATTCTTGCCCTGCAGAATTCAGTTACCATCTGCAAAAAAGTGTCCTGCCCCATCGTGCCCTGCTCCAATGCCACAGTTCCTGATGGAGAATGCTGCCCACGGTGTTGGCGTAAGTTCCACTGTCTAGAACTACATGACCCAGTGACTTGGTCAGTTCTACCTAAACACTGGATAACTAAACGCACACTAGAACCCCAACCCATTGCTGGCATATATTTTTAATTCAGTTTCATGTTGTAGCAGCTGGTAAGCTAATGACTGATATACTGTCTTAAGACCAAAAACTCCATGGTAACTAAATCACCCTGTGGATGTTGGTATAGGCAGGCAATGTTAGCCTTAGCAGAGTGTACAGATCCTGATTTGATGTTTTGAAGAAAGAGGAGATAAATTATAGCAGCAATAGCTTTCAGGTGACTGCTTTTTTAATTTGACCTGAGTGGCCTAGAGTTAAGAGAAACCTGCTCACTAGAGAAATTGATGGGCTGTGGTGTCAGCATTGGGTTTAATTGAACTTGAAAGTTCTGTCCATTTTATCTGCAGAAATAGGAAGGCTAAGAAAATAATAGCAGTTTGAATTTCAGGACACTAAAAGAAGGCACTATGTCATGCCCTGGCACTCTACACCTGGTTTTTGTTGCCAGTATAGATCACTTTGCTGAGACAATATTGACTATAGTATATACAAGTCATGAAAGTGAGTCATCACAGTAGGAGGAAAACAGGAAAGTAGCATTTGCCTTCTTACACACCCCTATGCCTACTGGCCACATCTCAGAATAAACAGTCCCTTCCAAGGATCACGTTAGTGATGTGGGCAATATAATAATCATCTGTCTATCTGTTTGTACTCAGCATTCACTTGGGGTGTAGCTTAAAGGGAACAAAGCAAGCTAGAGACTAGCAGAGTTCTGAACTTTAGAGATAGCTAGGAAAACTGCCAACTGATGGCAAGAGAAAACAAGTCCTTGGTCTGATACAGCTGGATACGATTGTAGTCATGGTGCCTGGGCAGATGGTAAACAAACACACCTCCCCTTGTGAAAACATGTACAGAGAAGGCCCCAACTTCTTGGGTGAAAGGAACAGCACACCGATCAGCCTCATGCTCAACTTGGAGCCAGAGTCAAAAGCAGAGCTACTTCAAACTCCTCTACAAATACATGGTGCCTCCTATGAAAGTGAGAAGTGACTCATAAGCTGCCTAAAACCCCAGTACTCTCAGGAGCCTGAGGCTGGAAATGCCTACCCAGAAAACTTAAGTCAGGAAAGGGAAACTCATTTGAAATGCTCAGAGAGGAGCAAAAAGGAAACAGTGGCTAGAAGGCTCACTGGGAGAATTGCTGTGCTGACTCTGGCACAGAGCTCAATTACACACACACTGTGCCCATAATGACCTGGGATAAACCCCTTGGCGCTGGACCTAGGGAATATATTGCTTTTCACCCACTGGCATAGGAAGAAAGCCCTAAACAGAGCAGTCTAAACAGTAGTTTGTCTTCAAAACTATGCACTAAAGGAACACTCCTTTCTCCTGCAGCCAGCGACTCTGCGGACGATGGTTGGTCTCCATGGTCTGAATGGACCTCCTGCTCAGTGACCTGTGGCAATGGAATCCAGCAGCGTGGCCGCTCCTGTGACAGCCTCAACAGCCGATGCGAAGGCTCCTCTGTTCAGACACGGACCTGCCACATTCAAGAGTGTGATAAGAGATGTAAGCATCTGGGTCCCTTAGATGTGGAGAACTGCCTGTCTTCTCATAGGCAAGAGCAGCTCTATAGCATGGAGGTGAAGAGCACAGGCTCTGGACTCTGAGTGATCCCAGTTCTGCTGCTTGCTGTGCGCCATGAAGTACACCCTGCAATGTCTGAGGCACTTAACTCATTGGCAGAATAGGATAGTAATAGTTCTTGATAGGGCTAGTTTGAGATTTTAGATAACTCATTTAATGTAACACAGAGACTGGCTTGTGGGACGCACACTGTAACCATCTGCTTTGTACTTTGTACTTTAGTTAAGCAGGATGGCGGCTGGAGCCACTGGTCCCCATGGTCCTCTTGTTCGGTGACATGTGGTGATGGTGTCATCACAAGGATTCGACTCTGCAACTCTCCCAGCCCCCAAATGAATGGGAAACCATGTGAAGGCGAAGCTCGAGAGACTAAAGCCTGCAAGAAAGATGCCTGCCCTAGTAAGTGTGAATCTAGCTGCACTGCTAGAATGTCTAGTAGCAGCCCTGTGGCTTTTGGTGGGAAGGGTGATGAAGGGAGAAGGAATACTTTCTAGAGCAAGGCTCTGCATAATCAGCCACTTCTTTAATGAAAAATAGAAGAAAAAAAAAAAAAAAACACTTCAAACTCACCTCATTCTCTCCACATATCAGAGTAGAAATTTCTTGGACACATTTTGAGTCTTCCGTGACAGGTAAAGGGCTTGAAAACTAACCTAAATGTTTTAATTTGGGTACATTTTCTTACAGTCAATGGCGGCTGGGGTCCCTGGTCACTATGGGACATCTGTTCTGTCACTTGTGGAGGAGGGATGCAGAAACGTAGCCGGCTCTGCAACAATCCCACACCCCAATATGGAGGCAAGGACTGCATTGGTGATGCGACAGAGAACCAGATCTGCAACAAGCAGGACTGTCCAATTGGTGAGCCACCCAGCCCAGGACAAAACCAGTCTGGAAGTTGTTGTTTTAATAACTAAATGCCACAGTCAGCAGTCAAGGCGGGAGGGTTGGTTTTGAGTGGTCCTGAGTGGCTTGACTCCTCTAAAATGTGGTTTGATTCCTCTAAAATGCAGAGGGACAACATAATTGCAACGAGGTGTCAATGACACATACCCCACAGTATTTTACACTGGTTTGGTTTTTAAGTGTCCAGCCTGACAGTAGCAGCAGCTTAGACCAACCATGTGCCTGTCTCTCTCTTCTCAGATGGATGCTTGTCCAACCCCTGCTTTGCTGGTACCAAGTGTACGAGTTATGCTGATGGCAGCTGGAAATGTGGAGCTTGTCCCGCTGGTTACAGTGGAAATGGCATCCAATGCAAAGATGTTGATGAGGTGAGGAACAAACAGCAAGAACACAGGAACCTGTTCCAGTCGTTTCCTTATGATAGTGTTTCTAGACCCTAAGCCTACTGTTGTTACTTCCATAGTGCAAAGAAGTGCCAGATGCCTGCTTCAACCACAATGGAGAACACAGGTGTGAGAACACTGACCCTGGCTACAACTGCCTGCCCTGCCCTCCACGCTTCACTGGCACCCAGCCTTTCGGCCGTGGTGTGGAACATGCCACTACCAACAAACAGGTAGAGTAGACTGGCCTCGCAGATGAGAGTAGAGGTGCGCTCCCCTCGCCAAAAATAACAGGAGGAATGTTATTTCATACCCTTCACAAACAGTGTGGGCACAATCTAAAGAACATGACTAGAAAGTTCATTATAAATTCTGTAGAGACAAACAGTTCATCACACTTGAGAATGTTACTCTGGAGTAAGTTGTGAGTTGATGAACTTGTAAATGGTTATGTCCACAGTCATTTCAAGAAAGACACACATAAAGCAATGTCAGCTTATAATTTGGATACCCTGCCCCACCAGCGGGCTATCCATAGGACAGGGGTGACAAATGGATATCCTTTGGCTATCTTAAGGACAGGGCTGGGAAGGACAGGCATGACCCACACTCTTCTCCACAGATCCTCTCTACTCAGAGGTGATAGGAATCTGGGTTCATGTTTTCATGATATCTGGAGACCCTTTAAGGCTCTGTGTCACCATCGAAATGCCATACCCCCAGGTTTGCAAGCCCCGAAACCCCTGCACTGATGGGACACATGACTGCAACAAGAACGCCAACTGCAACTACCTGGGCCACTACAGTGACCCTATGTACCGCTGCGAGTGCAAGCCCGGCTTTGCAGGCAATGGCATCATCTGCGGCGAAGACACAGACCTGGATGGCTGGCCCAACGAGAACCTGGTGTGCGTGGCCAATGCGACCTACCACTGCAAAAAGGTAGAACCAGCTTCCCGCAAGCACCTCCAGGGGAAAGGAACATTACCCTCAGTAAAAGAAAGTCTAGGAACTTTAAATGTTTACAGTTTGAAAATGAACTGAAAATTAAATCACCCAACACCAGAGTGGCACTATTAATTAAACCACTACTAATATAATTAAACCACTTGGTGCCAAGAACATGAATGGAGCAGGCCAATTTGGAAAATATGTTTCATAGTCAATTATTTTGTCCCCAAAAAATATTCTGTATTCAACCAAATACCAGCAGAATATGGCTGCATCCCCAGACACATAAAACCTAGAACATTAATACAAATATATATATTATATATGTAACACATATATATATTATATATATTCCCCCAGGAAACATTTTTTTTTGTCCTTCCATTGGAAAATGCTCCTAATGGTGCAACATTTGGTTATTTCTCTATTTAGAATGAATGCACTCCTTCGTGCTTGAACTAAGCAAAGAGACTGCAAACTGCAGCTATGATGTATGTCTCCTCTTTCCTAGGATAATTGCCCTCACCTTCCAAACTCAGGGCAGGAAGACTACGACAAAGATGAAGTCGGTGATGCCTGTGATGGTGATGACGACAATGATAGAATTCCAGATGATAGGGTAAGGAGATATCTTCTATTCTTCTTTCATCTTTTCTAGTGAGCAATTGCCTAAACACTTTAAGATGTGAAAATGAAATTGCACCATTATAGGAAAAATACTCTGAATTGACACAAAGGATAATTAGAAATTATCCTTTAATTTCTACCCCTCGCCCCATCTGAATAAGAAATAACAAATAAATGTCAAAAGCTGGGTGTGGTTGTGTGTGCCTGTAATCCCAGCTATCTGGGAGGCTGAGGCTAGGGGTTACTTTAGTTCACAGGTTCAAGACAACCCTGGGCAACATCGCAAAACCTAGTCTCTTAAAAAAAAAAAAAGTCACTTGTTCCCCCAGATTTATTACAAGTGGTCCATCTAAGTTACAATAAAATTTACAATGGGCATACTGAGGACTGAGACAGTAAAATTATATTTATATCTCACTCACTTGTAACCAACAAGAATCCATTTTCCATATCCTAGCTTCTAACTTCTACAGTCAACATTTTACACTGAGTATCGAGTATATCAACTGAGTGGAAGATCATTGTCGCCAATTTCCAATTTTATATTCTTGGTGTGTGTGCTTTGAGGCTTGTGCTGGCTTCACAGGCATTGTTCCTGAGTTCTCTGTTTCTTTGCTTTGCAGGACAACTGCCCTTTCCATTACAACCCAGCCCAGTATGACTATGACAGAGATGACGTGGGGGACCGATGTGACAACTGCCCCTACAACCACAACCCCGATCAGGCTGATACAGACAAAAATGGGGAAGGAGATGCCTGTGCTATAGACATTGACGGAGATGGTAAGGTGCTCCCCAACTCCAGCAAGCCTGTAGGCAGTAGTGAACACACTCAGCTTTCCCTCCAGCCCTAGCTGTTGGTAGTGTAAGAGGTAGTGGAGAGGTTAGGTGTTCCAGCTCTTATTTGTCCCCTGTTCTCTGCAGGTATCCTCAATGAGCGAGACAACTGCCAGTATGTCTACAATGTGGACCAGAGAGATACTGACATGGATGGGGTTGGAGATCAGTGTGACAACTGCCCCCTAGAACACAATCCAGATCAGGTAAGTGGAGGCCCCTGGGAATCACTGAGTAAAGTGCTGGAATATCCCATTTTAGACCTCTAGAAATTAGTTAAATAGAACCAAACACTTTCATTATCATGGCTCTCAGCGAACACAGAAGTAACTGAGATATTTTCACATAAGCAGCTTTCCTGATGTGAGCTCCTTTCCTGATGTGAGCTCCACAGGGTCCTGTGGATATTTAGCAAGATAATCTTGTAACCTCAGTCTTGCTTTCCACAAGATGACTTGCTCAGTGTAACCAACTATTGTCAAGATAAATTATACCAAGTGGGAATTTGTGACTGACAGCTCCAAAACAATAATCATCATTGTAAGACTAAATAATGGGGAAAATATCCTTAAGCAAAATAAACAACCATTTTCATGGCAAATGATCTAATCTAAGCCATAGTCATTGTTAAACTAAAAATACTTCCAAAAACGAGAAATCTATAATTCTTCAAAAGTCTACTTTGCAAATAGATCTTTCTCTAGCTATGCTAGAAAATGCTATAAATACCTATAGGCAGAACAGGATCCAGATCTGAAAGGATTTCTTCTTTATGTAATCGATAATTTTCTAGGGATAAAATTAAAGTTTTTGTTTTTCCTAAAATACATTGTTCTGGGAGCTTAAAAAACAGCTTTTTAAAATGTGGGTATTTTTCTAAGGTTAAAAAGAGTGAGAAGTCCAGCTTCTTCTTTCTTACATTTGCTCCTGTGAGGTCCCCACTGGTCTAACCAAACAAGAGAGTGTCTTCCATAAGTTATCTTCAGCAGAAATGATTTGTACTTCCATTTACCTGTGTTTCTCTCAGCTTGACTCTGACTCGGATCGCATTGGAGATACCTGTGACAATAATCAGGACATTGATGAAGACGGCCACCAGAACAACCTGGACAACTGCCCCTATGTGCCCAATGCCAATCAGGCTGACCATGACAAAGATGGCAAGGGAGATGCCTGCGACCACGATGATGACAACGATGGCATTCCTGATGACAGGGACAATTGCAGACTTGTGCCCAATCCTGACCAGAAAGATTCAGATGGTAAGTCAGTAGAGCCACTTCTTAAGAGAGTAACTTAAACTGTGACTTTCTGGATAGAGAAGATAAGGCAAAGCTAAAATCATTGGAATGGAAAAAGAGACTAAATGCCAACTCTAACAACATAGTGAATTTCTAACACCAATAATCATAGTATCCTGAGCTCTTGCCTTTCTTGACCTTAGGTGATGGTCGAGGTGATGCTTGCAAAGATGACTTTGATCAGGACAATGTGCCAGACATTGATGACATCTGCCCTGAGAATGTTGATATCAGTGAAACCGATTTCCGCCGATTCCAGATGATTCCTCTAGATCCCAAGGGTACATCCCAAAATGATCCTAACTGGGTTGTACGCCATCAGGGTAAAGAACTTGTCCAGACTGTCAACTGTGATCCTGGACTTGCTATAGGTGAGTAGTCAGTTCTTAGAACAAAAGATTAATGCACGCAGCATGGCATGGATGTCCCCATGGGTACTGAGGATGTCCGGCAATATAGAATGAAAAGCATCTGAAGGCTGCAGATTTTAACCTGAGTCTGGTCTCATCCTCCAGGTTTTGATGAGTTTAATGCTGTGGACTTCAGCGGCACCTTCTTCATCAATACGGAAAGGGATGATGACTACGCCGGATTTGTGTTCGGCTACCAGTCCAGCAGCCGCTTCTACGTAGTGATGTGGAAGCAAGTCACTCAGACCTACTGGGACACTAACCCCACAAAGGCTCAAGGATATTCAGGCCTTTCTGTGAAAGTCGTGAACTCAACCACTGGGCCTGGAGAGCACCTGCGGAATGCTCTGTGGCATACAGGAAACACTCCTGGCCAGGTGAGAATAATGCCCCACAAAAGGGAAAGAGCAAGTGGGTACTTGGCTGGCAGTAGGAGTGCTGTGCTTTGGGCCAGAGCTCCCTGGTGGGAGTCTCAAAATATCAAATTCCCAGATCACCAATTGCAGCATTAAAGCTCTATTTCATAAAACAAATTACTATCTGAGAGCTTACCATACACAAGCATTAGTTGTCAAATCCAAATAGTTCTTTTCCCATCCCTCTTTTTGCTTTACATGTACATTCTAGAGCACACAACATATGAAAGAGGGCTGGGGGAAAAATACTACATTGCAGTCCTCTAATAGGTCCACTCATCACCTTTCAAGGACTGTACCTTATGGAATGATACATAAATTTTCATGATACAACTATGTCTCAGCCATTTACTTTTCCCTTCAGGTGCGCACCTTGTGGCATGACCCCCGCAATATAGGCTGGAAAGATTTCACTGCCTACAGATGGCGTCTCAGCCACAGGCCAAAGACTGGTTTCATCAGGTAAGATTGCCTGATTAAATTCCACTTAGTTTGGTGGTGAACATGGTGTGTGATAACATACATCTAGAAAGGTGTGAATCTACCTTCAAATTAGACACAGCTTTATAAAACAATTTTACCTCAATGAAAAGAATTACCAAAAAAATGAATTGCACTTAAAGTTATACTTATGGGCAAGAAAGAAATAAAAAGTAGGGTGCCACTAACAAAGTTTTCTTTTTTTCCTGCAGAGTGGTGATGTATGAAGGAAAGAAAATTATGGCTGACTCAGGACCCATCTATGACAAAACTTATGCTGGTGGTAGACTAGGATTGTTTGTCTTCTCTCAAGAAATGGTATTCTTCTCTGACCTGAAATATGAATGCAGAGGTATGCACAATGTTACAATGAATGTATAGTTGATATCTGTAATTCAGACTAACATTGAGAATGCCAATTATGTGGAAGTCTTAAAGACTATTGTAGAGACTACTGTAATACTTTGCTTTTGAAGACACAGTGATAAAAATGAAATAACTCCTATGAACTGTAAACTTACATATCCTAAATCCATATTAGCAATATCAATTTAGTATCTATGTGTTCTTCATACACAGAACAAAGGTAAACAGCAGATAGTGTGTATACAGTTTAGTGTGTATCCACACCAATAATATTTTTAAATTTTATCTGTTTCTACATCTTACATGTAGCTCACTTTTAGTCATGCTATTACATAATGGCTTTTCCCGTACACAGAGGGGAAAGGAATACTGCCTTCATAATGGCCTGTTAATTTTCCCTACTACCCCTGTCTTTTTTGTCCACTCTTTTTTACTCAGTGGTTATTTAACCCTTCTGAACCTAGAATTGAACCTACTAATTGGTTTTACAAAGTAGAGCTTAAATGCTTAGGTAAGGTCTGGTGCCTTCAAGTTTGACCACTGGGGGAAAAAAAAGATGGCTGATATTACTCTTATGAAATTTAAATTATAA
The DNA here is from genome assembly GCA_004024945.1 of Uropsilus gracilis. NCBI lineage: Eukaryota > Metazoa > Chordata > Mammalia > Eulipotyphla > Talpidae > Uropsilus > Uropsilus gracilis. Next base: position 33,611 of record PVHY01010516.1, read on the forward strand.
TTTACAATTTATAAATTATATTAAGATATAATTACATAATCTTAGAATTTTTTAACATTTTTTAAAAGAAGAAAAAGAGAGCTACCTACATAGTCACAGGTATGCAGGAGAGATGCTAATTTTTTTTAAATCAAAGTCCCTAAACTTTTAATACCGAAGGCCTTAGAAAATACAGCAAGCTATTTGGAAGACCATGCTATGTCAATCTCCCAGCTTCAGAATCACCTTATAAACGTAAATATCATGTATTTTTGAACAATCTTAAACTATGCTGCTTTTGTCAATATGAAAGTAGAGCTAAACCTAGGTTTTTAATTTATTAACTGATATTAAGATGACAGTGTCTATAAACTGTTGTTTATATGTTGATTTCTATATTTATTTAACAGATTCCTAATCATCAAACTGTTGTGCAAAAGACTGGTTATAACCATGCTGGTATTGTACCTTCTGGAACCATGGGCTTGAGAAAATCCCAGGATCACTCCTCCCTGCCTTCCTCTTTTCTCTGCTTGCATCAGTGTGGACTCCTAGAACATGCCTCGAGAAAATGCAGTTTTCCAAAACAGACTCAACAGTCAGCCTCTGAATGAGAAGAGAATCTTCCAAGAGTATAAACAGTTACTGTGGTGTGCGTTTGACAAAGCCAAGGCATCCACCTGCTTCAGTTGGGAAGTGCCTGCTCCACTCGTTTTTTGTCACAAAGCAGGGCTGAGCAGTGCTCAAAATTATTTTCAGGCATGTGAGAGTAGGGAGGACTCATTAGAATTAGTGAACAAAACCACCCCTGATATAACCTCCCCCGGAACAGGAGGAGCACTGGCCAACACCCTTAGGGAAGGCACATACCCAAGAGACAACTGTATGAAGAGATTATGGGAGGAACTATTACATGTTCAGTATGAAATCATTTTCAGGGGATTGAAAGACTATTGCTGGATTTCATGATGCTGACTGGTGTTAGCTGATTAACCCAAGTAAATAGGCACTTAAATAGAAGCAGGGAAGAGGGAGAAGATGGGCCTCTAAACTTATTCCTGATATCCATCCCCTACTTCCCTGTCACCTGTAGTGACCAGAGTAGAAAGTCAGAATTGGACCAGTATAAGGCAATACTGGCTGCCACTGCCTGGTTTAAATGAAATTGGTTTTATTGCAGATGTAGCTTGTGCAGATGTAGCAGGAAAATAAGCAAACCTACCATCTCAGTGAGCACAAGGCTGCCTCTCCGGAGAGGAGCTGCTGAGCTTATATTTTTATGGTTAGAAAGGCACAAAATGATTATCAACTTAACTAAAACATTCCTTTTTTTCTTCTTTCCTAAATATCATGGAGTCTTCTAATTCTCTCTTTTGAACTGTAGGGGTTTTGTTTTGTTTTTTTGTTTTGTTTTGTTTTGTTTTTGACAAACACTTTACAATGTAAAATATTTATTTTTTACTTAAAGATGATTCATGAAACAGGAAGAAACATGAGGACCATCCATATCACCTTGTGAGTCTTCATGACTGTAAGATTGTAAATACAGATTATTTATTAACTCTGTTCTACCTGGAATCTAGGTTTTCATATGAAAAGTGTTGGGGAGCAGGGAGCTGAGATTTGTCAGCAGATCTCTCCTGTGAACAGCACAAGGAAAATCAGCATGCTTAACTGTTCTTCACTTTGTGCTTAGAGTGAATGATCTGGGATTCTTTATTATTACCTTTGTTTTCTCAAGTGTAACTAGTTGGTTGTCCATTTGCAAATGTTTTAGATTGCAAAGAAAGCCTTGAGGCCTTTCATACTGTTTTACCCCCATCCTTTATGCTTATTTCCAGGGAGAAGTAAAACATCTTATTTTTTTCATTATTCCAAAAGAGAAAAAAATGACTAGGTGAAACTTATATACAAATATTACCTCATTTGTTGTGTGACTGAGTAAAGAATTTTTGGATCAAGCAGAACGAGTTTAAGTGTCTAACAAACTTAATGCTACTGTAGTACCTAAAAAAGTCAATGTTGTACATAGTATAAAAATTCTTTGCAGAAAAGTATTCCCAGTAAGGAAAGAGCATTGAAATGTTAAATACATTTCCTGAAAAGTTGTTTTTTTTTTCCTGTCATCTTGTATACCATTGCGTTATTTGTATAAATTATTTTCTCATTGCCATTGGAATAGATATCTCAGATTGTGTAGATATGCTATTTAAATAATTTATCAGGAAATACTGCCTGTAGAGTTAGTATTTCTATTTTTATAAGATGTTTGCACACTGAATTGAAGAACTGTTGGGGTTTTTTTTTTTTTTTGTTTGTTTTGCTTTTGATTTGTTTTTTGCTTTTTACCTTTCCCCAAGTTTTTACTGTTTGCCAACACCTTTTTCTAGGAATGTGCTTTTTTGTACATTTTTATCCATTTTACATTCTAAAGCAGTGTAAGTTATATATTACTGTTTCGTATGTACAAGGAACAACAATAAATCATATGGAAATTTATATTTATACTTACAGTATCTGTGTTTATTTTCTAACTGCTATGTCCTGAGGTATATGTAACACCCACTCCTTAAACCAGTACAGCCCACACAAAAAGGAATTACATTACGTTATAATGACATCCATAGTTCCTAGATGATCTAGGATGACTGAGTTATTCAGGCATACATTTAGAATACAAAGTACTTGCTAGATTGTGGAATAAAACAAATCAAATTTGCTTTGCATAATAGAAACTTGGGACAGTGAAATCACCCTCAAGAGTATGGAACCCCAAAGGATGCAATTTCATATTTACTAATATCATTGTCATTTGTTAAACTGTCTTCAAATTACAGTTTATCAAAACAGAAAAACAGAACTGAAGCACATGGCTGCTCTTGTGGTTACATTTATAATCATGAATGATGACACTGGGTGGGCAGCAAACCATGTAGTGGAGAAGTCTGGAAGTGTTAATGAAAAGTTGGCCAAATATTTATATATATATATGTATATATATATGTATATATATATATATATATATATATATAAATAAAACTTTTTGGAGAGCGCATATACCTTTGGTCAAAAATGTGACTAAAGAAAAGGGTGGAATTTAGAAAGAATCCTAAAAATATATGTACATACAAACCATGGTGAAGATAAGACCAAAGCATTACAATAAGCTGAACTTGAGCTTCAAGTAGACTAACCAGGAATGTGGAGTACACCAATTAATTTTCAGGTTTAATAAAAACAGGTTAATTGTTTTATCACTAAGTTAAAGGTCAGCATTGAGGTCCGTTAAACATTAGAAAGAAAAGGCTGAGTGAAACAGAATCCTTACCTGTTCATTCTCTCATTCTAAAAACACTGTTCTACCTGGGAGAACATAATCACACATAGATATAAATTGCCAAATCACTTTACGAACTGACATGAAGCAGCAAGTACAAGAAGTTGTTGGGAATGGTTATTACAAAGTTCAGAAAATTGAGTTAAAAGAACTAATTCTTTAAATTATAATGTCATTCATTCTCAGAGTAGTTCAGCATAGGATGTCCTGCAAGAGAATTCTAAACCACTTGTAGGCAGTGGGTGAAAACTAACTGAAAATATTGAGGTGAGACAGAAAAAGTATCTGGGAACAGGAGCTTCCTTACAAGCAAATTCCATGTTCAGCTTGAAACTGACCTTCAAACCAGAAGGTTATACTGAAATAAAGACTTGTTAAGAATTCAAATTACATGATCAAAGTAACAGCTTTTTCCTTCCATAAGAGTTTATTGTCCTGTGTTTAAGAGAGTAATACTGAAGCGCAATAAACTAGCTCCCAGGAGAGTTTATAGTATGATGGTGCCAAGTATTTTTCTTAAGTCACAAGCTTAAAAAATCTCAAATTTTAAACTAAGTTCAACCTTAAAATAAATTCACTGTCTTGCTCTCTCATACTTTTTCTTCTCTCTTATTCAGGGACAAACAATCAAGCCTAGGTAGAATCTTAACATGAAAACACTGATTTCTATGCAAACAAGTTCTCTTCCAGTCAGGTTGATTAGTATATGTGCACACATGCACGTATGCATGCGTGTAAAAAACCTGGGAACTTTGTGTTGAATTGTATTATAAATTCAGCTTACTAGTCCTGTTATAAGTACCTTCAGTTGACAAGCTATAATGATGTCACCTCTTTTGTGGCAAAATTCATTACTTAAGATCAGTCTGTTTGCCTTTCCTTCAATTAAACTCCTGTAACATAAAGACTCTATGTGGGGCTGCCAAAACACATTATAAATTCACAAGCCCCTACATACTCACACATTTCCAAATATCAAATACACATTGAAAACTGTTTCTCTGAAAGGTTGATAGGCAAAGATGGCTCCTGTCTGTCACTAACTACTCCAAATTGTCCCCACTTCACTCCTCCTTTCTGTTGTTCCAACCTAAACCCTGTAACATACACATAACTTTCAACTTATGCCCACATCCATAGCAGATATATGTTGCAGATAACTATAGAAACATTGATATCTGGCATGAACTACTTGAATGTAAACTAAGAGACCTGAAAAAGAAATTGGTAGTGGATTCCTCTGAAAATAAAGAATTCAACATTTTAAAGGTCAATTAAATTTGATATAATCACTACTGTTAACCACTATCAAAAGCAGAAGATATTGTGCCAGCAAAAAATAATGTTACATATACATTATTTCAAATTTCATTAAAAGCAGCACAACAGGCAGCTCATTTTTTAAATAAAAAATAAACTTTCAGCTTTAATGCCAATTCATTATATGGAAGATTAGCGTAAATATTCTCATGAATCCAGGTTATTAATTTAGAAATAGATAAACCCTCTCTCTTACAACAGTACCACAGATTTTTTTTAAAATAGCCAACTTTTCCCCTCTGTTTTAATAGGCAAACTCTGATAGATAATAACAAATTGAAGGTAATACATAAATTCGGTCAAACTCCCACTGAAGAAAATTGTCATCTCACTAAGATAGTAAAGGCTCACATCCTAACATTGCTTTGGTGGGGAAATCCGTTTTTCCTATGGCAGTGGTACTTAATGGGCAATTGGAGAGAAGAAAAAAAGGAAAAGCAAGGTCAAAACAAATTCATAATGACCAAACAGGTATGAATCATAATAACAAAATAAAATACAAAACAATCATAGAACTTTAACTAGTTTCAACATAACACACACACACACACACAATGGTTTTTATTAGGTATCCCTGGTGCTACAAAACTGACAATAAAAAAAGCAACATTCCCAGGAATTTCAATGAAGTCATTGAACAGTTATATCACAAATTTTAAAAAGTCAAGAAAATGTAATCCAGAAAGATTAAAATAATTAGTTGAGGAATGGTTTCTACTACTGAATTCTCCATTCAAAGAATTTGGGGGGGTAGGGGGGGAAACATAATTTAACTTCATTTATCAACTTCCTCAAAAGTACAATCCAGTAAGTCTTTGCTTAAGATTCTTGACATTCTTCTGACACATCTTCAGGATTCTGTTCATCTGCATATTAAAAACCAAAATTATAATCAGAAATAATTAAGAAAAGCATTCCACATATAAAAAAATTAAATACTTTTACATACTGAGACAATAATAACATTCTCATTTAATATTATTGGACAAGCACCAAGCTACACACAACATTTACAAGGAAAAATTGTAAACAACAAGTTGAGATTCTAGCTCAGGGTAAACTCTGACTTTTGAGAGCTAAAATCATAATGAATTTGGAGACAGGTATCAAAATTTCTTTTTTGCTTCATACTAAGTTTCTAGAAAGTAGAGTAAAATCAAAAGTAAATGTTATTAATAAGACCAGAAACCATAATACACATAGAGGGAAAAATGTGGGCAAAATCCTCCATGAGTTACAATCTAGAAATTCATTTCTAGATACATCTATAGCAGGTAAAAAAAAAAAATGAAAGAAAACATTAACAGCTGGGACTACATCAAACTAAAAAGCTTCTGTACAGCAAAAGAGACAACTGAGAAAACAAAAAGAAACCCAATCAAGTGGGAAAAAATGTTTGCCCTACATACAAGTGCTAAGGGTCTGACAACAAAGATACACAAAAAACACACAGCTTAACAAAAACAAAGTAAAAAGCCCAGTTAAAAAAATGGGGAGAAGAATTAAAAAGACACTTCTCCAAAGAGGAAATACAAATGGCCAACAGGCACATGAAAAACTGCTCAACATCACTAGCAATCAGGGACATGCAAATCAAAACCACAATGAGATACCACCTTACACCAGTAAGAATGGCCCACATCCAACAAACAGGCAACAAGTGCTGGCAGGGATGTGGAAAGAAAGGAACACTCTTACACTGCTGGTGGGAAATGTAAACTGGTCCAGCCACTATGAAAAGCTATGTGGAGGACCCTCAAACTAATGAAAATGGAACTACCATTTGACCCAGCAATTGCTCTCTTGGGAATCTACCAAAAGGAGACCTCAGTACTTGTACAAAGGGACACCTGTGCTTGGATGTTTATTGCAGCACCATTTATAATTGCAAGGACATGGAAGCAACCTAAATGTCCCAAACAGATGACTGAATGAAAAAGATGTGGTATATATATACACAATGGAATATTACTCATCACTTAAAAATGACAAATTGGATGGTTTGTGGTAACACGGATGTACTTAGAAGAAATCATATTAGCAGAAACAAGTCAAAAGGGAAAAGACAGACACCAAATGGTTTAACTATTATATGGGACACGGTAAAAATAAAGAAAAAGCCATGAAGAAAAGTCAAAACAAGCTAACAACCAAATTGAAGTACACAACTGGGGGGGGGGCAGGGTGGGAATGGTCAGGGAAGGTGGTGGGGTGAACCCCAGGGATTACAAAGATGTGAAATTTATATATAAATAAATTATTTAATTAAAAAATAAAAATAAAAAGTAAATGTTATATTTAGAGTAGATAAGAACCACAACCTTTTATTTCATTGATATAAGAAAACATTGTGACAGTAACTGAAATGGAATGAGAACATTCTTCTAATCATAGTGAGAAGGTTTCAGAAAATGCAGAATCAAAAGAATATAATAAAGGAGAATCAGAAAAAACTAGAACACATATACATTGCTGGTGGGTATGTAACAGGATATAACTACTATGAAAAATGTCTGACAGTTCCTCAAAAGGTTGACTCAACATGACTCAACAATTCATTCCTATGTCTATGCACAAGAGAAATGAAGACATAAAACCTGTACATGACTATTCACGCAGAATTATAAGACCTAAAAGCAAAAACAACTCAAATGTCCATCAATGATGAATGAATAAAGAAAATATGGTATATCCATACAACAAAACATTACTCAATGATGAAAAAGGGTGGCATATTGATGCACACTATGATATGGATGAGTCTTGAAAACCTTATGCAAAGTCTAAGTCAGACACTAAGGCTATATAATGTATAATTTCACATATAAGAAAAGTTCAATCTATGCAAATTTATATTAGCAGAAAGTAGATTAGTGACTGTCTAGAGGTAGGAACTTGGGGAAAATATGACAGTGACTACTAAAGAGGAAAGCATTTCCATTGGGGGTGGGGGAAATGCTGTAAAACTGATAGTACTTATGGACGCACAATTCTATGACTGCACTAAAGACCACTGTCTGGTACAGTATTATTAAATGGTGACCCCAACAAAGTTATGTCCACATCACAATCCCCAAAACTTGTGAAAGTTATCTTATTTGGGAAAAGAGTTTTGCAAATGCAAGTAAGCAGAGTTAAGATCATTCTGGTTTTCTGGGTAAACCCTATCTTCAATAATAAACTACCTTACAATAGAGAAACACACACAGAGGGAAGGAGGGAGAAAGAGAAAAGCGATGTGATGACAGAAGCAGAGATTGAAGTGACATGGCCACAAAGCATAGAAGTTAAACAACAACCTGAAGAACTGAAAGAAACAAAATTCTCCCCAGAGTCTCCCAACAGACTGAGGCCTGCTGACACCTTGATTTAGAACATGGATCTCTGGAATGGTGAAATAATAAATTTCTGTTGTGGCAACCACAGGAAGCTAGTGCATGTATATAAAATTTATCCCATCATTTTAAAAATCACTAATATATGGACAACCAAATGAAAGTACACTACGGGGGTGGGGGGAGAACAGCTGGAGCAGTCAGGGAGGAGAGGTAGTGAGTGACCCCCAGGGATTACAATGATGTGAAATATATATATATATAAATTATTTTAAAAAATTAACTGGCTCTAATATAAGCTCCTAAAAACAAATCAACATACTGAAGGGAATTGTACTGGGTGAAATAAGTCAGAAAAAGAAAGGCAAATACTGGGTGACTTCACTGAAATGCGACGTACAAAGAGACAGACAAAATTAAACTAAAACAAACACTGTATAACTCTGCCTTGAAGTTACCAGGGAGAGGGACACAAGGTTGGAAGTAAAGGACGGAAGGGGGTCCATGGCCTATAGTGGAGGACTACCACTGGCATTATGGTGGGGGCGGGGATGGTTACATGTACCTGAAGAGGTATGATTCTCTTCTTATATTGTATGAGATGAGGGCTGATGGGACTAGGAACTTGTACCTTCATAAGTGCTATCCCCTCTGGAGTGCTACTTTTGCCCACCCAGCACTCATCCTTAAAGGCTCAACTTAAATGCCACTTCCCATCTCCCCAGTGTTTATCATTCCCTTTGCAGGTGCCAGGCACTTTGACCCAAAACTTACTTGTTCCACCCTGCTGTGATTATCTGCTTAAGTACCTGTCTTCATCAATTGACTATTGTTTTGCAACCAATCTCAGGCCAGAAAGGTTCATCTTTGGTTCTCAATCGAAATGGTAATTGTGGAGCCTTCAGTGTGCTTTCACAGGCCTTTGATGCTGAATGGGGGAAGACCAGGAGCGGGACAGCAACATAAGCCCTCTCTTCTGCAAAGTGAGGCAGCCCTTATATCCTCCACCCCTGGCCTAGGTATCCTGATTACATGCCCCCTGGCCCAGATGTCCACAATCCTGGGAGGAGGGGAAGAGCGTAGGTACTGGTCCTGGTCGCTAATGGCAGGAGGATATAAAAAGCTCAATTTTAACTCACCCTACAACTATCAAGTAATTCAGAATAGTGATTATGTCCAACCCACATGATATTCTAGAATAACACCCTTACCTAGGGAAAGTTTTTCTTAGAGGACACTTGACAATACCTGGAGACATTTTTGGTTGTCACACATCCATTGTCACACTAGTAAATAGAGACCAGAAATGTTATTCAACATTCTGATTCCCAGGGCAGTCCCTCACAACAAAGAAACACCTAGCCCCAAATGTCAATATAGATAAGCTTGAGAAACCCTTTCCTGAAACTCAGAATTAAATCTAACACAGCTGAAAGTCATGAAATCTTTGTGGGATGCAGGTACATACATGAATGTATGCATACATACACACAAACAATGGAGCCTTGGAGCAGTGGTATGAAAGCATGGCTACACAACAGAATCATTTAGACACCATCCTCAGAAACTGACTTAAAAAAATACTAATGTCCAGCACCAACCCCTATAAATTGATTTAATTCTTCTGGGCTGGACCAAGGCAACTGGTTTTAAATATCATCAGGTGATTCTAATGTGCAGCCAGCATGTGGAAGAAGCAATGCCAGAGGGATGGACTCGGAATATTTTAAAAAGTCAAGCAGCCTTTAAACAGACACCACGGAGAGAGATCTGGAAATCAAAATTATACAAGTCACCAATGATCCTTGTAGGGGAAATGAGTTATCAGGATTTTCATACCACTGGCCTGTGGTTATCACCTTCAGCCTGTGTTAATGCAGAAGGCACTGGAGAGCACAGGCAGGGGGCAAACACACCTGCAATTGCGGATACCTAGACCCAAAGATAATGGGTGTATATATTTGTAGGTGTGTACACCAAAGCCTACAAGTGAGGATAAAAGCATGGGCAGTAGCAGCAACACCACTACCATTAGCACTACCACTATGATGATGAGTGTTGCTGCTCTAGAAGATGCAAAAGAACCCAGAAAAAGAGCAGAAAGATTCAGGAGGGGGCTGGGAGGCTCCTGCCTGCCTGCCTCCCAGTCTCCCTTCCATGCTTTGTCTGTCTGCCTGGCTGCCTGATTGCCTGGTATGCCTCTGTGCCTGGGTCTCTGGGAGCATTAAAGCCTGTAAAATCCACTTGGTGCTTCATCCGCCTGAACCAATAGAGAACCTGCCCTGAACAAGAGCATGCTTACCCTAGTAATCCCACATTGCTTATATCTGTCTCCAAATAAAAAGATTAACCATGAAAGAATAGAAAACTCCAAGCTAGGACATGATTCCTTTCAGTGGCTGTAGAGAAGGCTACCCAAAGGAGGGACAATAGTGCTAGCTGGAGAAATTAATATCTTCATTAAAGATTAAATTTAAGTAAAGGCAGGGGTAAGCAGATGGGAAAGAAGATACTTTCTGGACATTATTTTACCACCACTCTGCTAGTTTTTTACAATCCTAAAGTAGAAGACTTGTAAACTGTCTACTCTGAGCTTCTCATACTTCTCAGACATGCATACAAGTCATCTGTCGAGGAATTCTGATAGAGATAAAGCAGAGTCTGGGACCCCACATTTCTAACATGCTCCCAAGTGATACCAATCCTGCTGATCCCTAGATCTTCAGAAACTTTAATTGAATTTGAAGAAAGTAATGAAATCAGAAGTTACCATTAACTGATAAATTGATAAGCACATTACAATATCAAAACTTTCAAACATAACATTGTTCTCTTTATACTGCTAGGCAAAAGGATGGAGAACGTGATATTTTATAAGTAGAGGAAATAATCAGTGACAAATAATTACATGAAAAGTTTACATAAGGAACTGGGTTAAATAATATTAGTTGAAAGTAACTTAACTTGAAAAGATAGTCATCAAATAAAAATTTACTATATATACTAAAAGTTTTCTATAAAAAAAGGAGTTAACATTAAATTTTTAATATGGTAATTCTAATACTGTGACAAACTAACCCTGTAAGAGTTAATGAGGTCACTAAGAGCACTGAGAAGTGATTAGTAGCCTGGAAAAGTAATTTTTCAAATAAGTAAGAGTCTTGGAGGCACCAAATGAGAGAAACAGTTCATCAAGGCAATGAGTTAATTATTTCCCTACCAAACATTTTAAATGGGGAAAAAAAAACTAACAATGTTACTATTTTTAGACTCTCACCACTCTAGTGCAAATTAGTTATTACAATGAAGAAAACTTTCTCAAAAGATGCACTTCCTTTGAAATTGGCCAGGAGTTATATACCAATACACTCCCCTCAAGCTACTGAAACAGCTTCCAAAAAGTCAATCCATTTGCTTCTAGTTTTCTCCAAACAAGTTTCTACGGGTCCTTTAAGTGGGTAGAACTTTAACAAGCAGATTAGTCTAACTTCTGTATAGCCACTGTTGGCAGAACTTGCTATCTCTGAAGAACCCTATAGATAATTCAGTTACCTTTCTTAGGTCTAAACTGAGATCAATATTCCAGACATGCACAATGAAACCTTGTAGCTAGCACTGATTTGTCATCCTAACTGCTCTATACCAGGGCCTCTGATTTCAGTTTCTGGATAGGGCCTTGGATAGTTAGAGAAAAAAGCAAGCACAAAACTCCCCAGATGATTCTGATGTTCATCTTGATTAGCAAGCAAGGCTCTATGGTTGGTAAGAGTGCTTCTCAAATTTCACAGTATCACCAGTGATTTTATAACATTAAAGTGCAAATTCTGATTCAGTAGGTTTGGGGTAAGGCCATAGGCCCTGCAATTCTAATTAGTTCCCAGTGATTGCAACACACTCAGCAGCAAAGGCTTAATCACACGACTCAAAGGGCCAAGCATTTGAAGTAGAGAGGGCTGGGTAGGTATCTTATCCTTCAGAAAGTACAATACAGTAACTACTACTTCCTTTTAAAAAGAATATCTGCTACTCAGCTGCTTGTTAAAAAGGTCATAAATCCAGACTTTTAAAGGAAATTTTGATTAAATGTTAAATACAAAATAAGCCAAATAAGTCTAGTCACTGGTCTAATCATTTTATATGGATTTTTCCCCATTGGATCCTTGTTAACTACTCCTTAGGGTAAGTATTAAAGCCATCATATTTTATAGGTAGGGAAACAAAGGTGCAGAGGAGAGAGAGATTAATCACATGCTTAAGACCACCTGTTAATATCAGCAAGATTCAACCAAGTTGCAGCTCATCACCCAGCACCCTTGCTCCTCACGAGCCAAAGGTCACCTCCACGAGGTTCTATCCTGCAATCCTACTATTTGCCTGAATTTTTTTTCTCTTTGGCTTTATGTTCTCAGTTTCAATTTAAAATGACCAATCATCCCAGTTTGCCAGGGACTGAAAGTTTCCTGGAAAAAAGGGATATTCTGTGATTAAAACCAAGACACTCCCAAATAGATCAAGTCAGTTAATCCTCTAGTTTTCATTTAAAGGTATTATTTTTTTAAATAAAACCAATCTAATTCACTGTTGCGTTAATTGAAAATTTTAAGAACAATGTTCACTAAATGAGTCCTATGGGAAATTCCTTCAAGAGTTAGTATAGTAGTTCCCTTTCTTTACTACATGACTGATTTGAGTCCACTTCTATCGATTTTCATTTTTTGTTATTTACATTTCCCCTTTATTAAGTAAATTTCTGCTTATAGCTTGCTCAAATGCCTGGGGGAGAGGAAGTTATTATATATGCATAGATGCACTTTGTTTTCATTACCTAGGAAGTAATGCAGCATAAAATAATTTGATAAAATAGTAGATCACCAAAAGACTGAAGTGGTTTTGTTTCTGCAGTATATCCATTCGTCTCCAATGTTAAGTCAGCAAAGAACATTTCCCACTTTGTTGACACTTCCCACTTTGTTGACACTTCCCTGTGGAGGAATTCACAATGGGAAAGCACCCTAATCTCACTCTACCCACCCCACACTCCGCACTCATGGGAATAAGAGAGTCAGTTACCTAACTGATGAATTTGATGGGAGAATGGCATGCACAGCCCAGTACTTTGCTCAGGAATCAGCACCCCACTCCTTCCCACCCCAAAAGGGGTATGTCTTTGTTCCTGTACACTACTGGTTCTACATGAGCCACATATCTCCAGAGACAAGGCTTGAGGCTTCCATTTCCACCAGTAACTGAATGGATTAAATTTACGTGGGGGGCATAGCATTAGGAAGTTTGTCCTTTTGCCTGTCTTAGACTTTTAAATAGATGAGCAAGTGAATATTTGTTGTCAAACACTGTCCATAAAATTTGTATCCTGTACCTTTGTACCACTGAAAATTGCAACACTGAATCATGGCAAAACACCTGAGACTATATGAAAAACTAGGGCAGGAAGTTTGCATACAGAAACTGAAATAACCACGGTAATATACAGCATCTTAAAAATTCATATCTTGGAATGAATTTCCATCACTGAAGTTTGGAAATTGAAATACTTAGCAAATCTATTCAAATAATTTATCTTCATTCAAACTAATTTCTCTTTTCCTCTGAAATCAAAAAATTGTTTTCTGGATACCCACCAAAAGTATATGTTAATTACAACTAAGAATAATAAATTCTATAAAAGAACTATCTCAACCTTGATTTCATATAAACATTTATAAATAGGGTCATTCTTACATTTCATCTTCTAGTTGATACCATCTATGACTCACTAACATTCCTCTGTATCCTGTTCTACTCTAAAGTATAATACTGTACATTGAGAAATTTAGTATGAATTATTGACCCAAAAAAAAAAATTACCACTGGGCGCGGTGGCATGTGCCTGTAATCCCAGCTACATGGGAGACTGAGGCTAGAAATCACTTGAGTCCAACGGGTCTGGACCACCCCAGGCAACATAGGGAGACCTAGTCTCAAAAAAATAGCCAGGCATGGTGGCATGCCTGTAATCCCAGCTACCTGGGAGGTTGAGGCTGAGACTATGGATCACTTAACTCCAAGGGTTCTGGACTACCCCAGGCAACATAGCGAGACCTAGGTTCCCCCCCCCCCCAACAAAAAAATTCCAAACCTCACCTGTTTTTGGTTCCTCAGGAGAGCTGAGTTTCAGATGTTGGTCTTCAGATGAAACACTCACACTGATGTCATCCAGTGGATCGTCCAAGAAAGAGGGCCTTTTCAGTCTCCCAATGCCAAGAGTCTTCGACATAAAATAGTCTTTTGTGTCACCAATAACCTTGTCTTTGGAAAAGTGCATACTCTCTGCTTCAGTGACAAAAGCTTGTGATGTGTAATGCCCACTCAAGGCTTTGGTGAGATAGTAGCCTCTAAATGTTTCACATTCTGTATTTTGGGGCATATTTCCATTTTCTACCTCAGTTCCTTTTACCTCAGGGTCTTTGACCTCTGTTTCTGATTCATTTAGAAACTCAGGGAGAATGGATCTAGAAAGCTGGACCAACTCAGACGTGATGTCTTCAAAGTCTTTCTGTCCCCTTTCTGAAAAAAGTGTAACCGTGGGTTTTTGTTTCAATGTGCATTCATCCAGAAGATACCTTAACTGTTCCTCAGAGAGAAGTGAAGTGGGATTTAACTGGTAAAACAAAAGTTTTCATAGTCAATTAATTGAGTAAACATGTTTATTTTTGTACTCTTTAAAATAAACACAAGTACCAGAAAACCCCTTACACAGACCAACCAAATAACAAAACTATTCATTATAAAGTATCCAAAATTACATGGAAAATGTACAGCATCCCTAAAAAACAAATTGAGTCAATTACACATACTAAAAACCAAGCAAATGTCCCACAACACTGATAGGAATGAATTACTGTACCCAGTAAGCCACAAACACAGTCCCTACATGTAGAAGTAACCTGAGCTAAAAAGGAGGTATTAGAAAAGTGCCTTAGATTTTTTAAGTCATGACATTAAGCAGGAAGTAAAGCAACCACCTCTTTGATAAATAGCCAGAAATCCTGCATAATCCCCAGTGGGTGTGCCCCTCTCCCAACCATTTCTCTGTGTGAACCCTTGCCACCCAATTCTTTAACTGGAAAATAAAAACAAAAATCAGGCAAATTAGGCATTATAAAGCCTAACCCAGGGATTACCACTCCTATGTTTATCCCCAACTTTCAGCAGACAATATCATTGAAAACAGAAAAAGAAGGGTGAAGCAGTGGTACATCCAGAGATGTGTAGTTGCTTTAAAGCTACAGGTCTAGACAGAGGCCAGGGCATCCCAAAAGCAGTGCACTCTGGGAGAAAGATTTGATTATACATATTTAATAATTGTTCATAAAGGTTATTAGGGCTGAGTGTTTCAACCAAGAACCCAAGGATTTAAAAATACATTTCCTCTTCCAGTAATTAAAAAAAGTTATTTCAGTAAATGAATCAAAGAACAAAGGGATGTTCTACAATGTTTCAATTTAATGTGCTGCTTGAGTTGCAACAATCTCAAAAAGTAATGAAGTAAGGGCCAGGCACTGTGGCTCCTGCCTGTACACTTCAGTCTTTGAAGTGGCCAGGGTTAGGGATCACGGTTCAAGTCCCATCTGGGACCCGTAGCGAGTAGTTCCAAAAAAATAGTTGGGAGTGGTGGTACGTGCCTGTAATCCCAGCTACCTGGGAAGCTGGGGCTAGGGATTGCTTGAGTCTGTGGTACCCCGGGCAACAAGAGCCTGCAGTTCCACGGGCAAAAAATAGCGAGACCTAGTCTTAAAAAAAAAAAAAAGGAATGAAGTAAAAAATTATTGAAACATACTGAAAAAGGTATCCTCCTCTAAAGAATCAACACCTTCTGGATTTATACAGTCCAGTACATACTGTGTCCTGGAAAACACTAACTCCTTTTACAGGGGCATGAACTATCTGAGAACAAGAAGTTTCCACAAGGAAGTCAAATCATGAATTGTAATGGCTTAATTTCTAATTTAGTAAAGTAAAACAATGCTATTGGCCTTCTCTGAAAGCACACAATAAGAAATTAACTCAATATTCAACAGCAGTCACTGAGATAGGGGAGAGGACAGTTGTTATTGGAACTAGTATGTCAACTTCTCATTACTATACAGTACTTCCAGTGTAGCTAATAAAAAGTAGTATTTTACAAAAGAAATAATAATAATAATGGAGTAATTTGTAAAACAAATTTTGTATCATGAGTTTAAAATGTCATGTGGTTACAAATTATATTTAATGCCCTTATATTATAAATTAGTTTCATACTGGTACTGACTTTGAGAGTAACAAGAAACTATCTAGGAATATTCTGAGATTCAAAATTCAGGTAATTCACCCTAAGGTTAAAACATATGTCATGAAATAGGAGTTGAAATATATATTAATAGATGCTATTTTTATTTTTTTAAATGCTACTTTTAATTACTAGACATCTATTTAATCATTGCGGCATCCCACTATAGTACCGTATTTGCTAACAGGATCATTCCCTTTACCCCATATGTAAACCTAGTCAACTAGACAGTGAAGGTAATCTGTATGTGGTACTAAGTACTTAAATATATATTTTCAATATATGATTATGTAAAAATGCTTTTAATGAGTAGATACTTTTCTAGGACTTGTCATCCCCATGAAACACCTTCACCAAAAGTTTAAGACATTTTCAGACACTAGAAAAAAAACAAGTCCATACTAGAGCAGGAGAATGAAGGTCTCTAAAAGGAGGTCTCTGGGAGGAATCTAAAAGGACAGGTAGAAGACTGGAAGATTGTCTGATACAGCTGATCATGTCCAGAAATAATATCGATAGACTAACTGCTTGCCAACTCTGCTGTATTTGGTTAGGTACACAGAAAGTTAAATGAAAAGAAAAATAAAGCAGTTATGAACTCTGGGAAAAGCAAAAAACTACATGAAAAGACAGTAAAGGTATTATTTCAGATAATTAATACAGAAAATTAAGTAAAAATATATGATTATTTATTAGGAGCCGCATGTGGGGAAAGAATAATGAGACAGAAAAGATTGATAACAGGGAGAAACCAGCTGACAGATTCAGGACTTGGAAACATGACCAGGTTCATCTTTATTAGGAGTGGAGGTCTTTTTTATCCTTAGTAAAGAATGATCACAATGAGGTAGGAAGGAAGGAAAAACACCCTGAGTCCCATGATATGTGACATATGGTAGGAGGGTCAGCGATAACAAGAAAAATACCTGTGGGGTAAATGTTTTATCATTGACATGTGTCTCTTGGATGGGAAATTCCTAGGAGGTTAGGGGGCCGTCATCACAGATAAGAGACTTGCTGGTAACTATCTCTAGTGTGCCAGAAAGGATGAGAAAGATAAAGGTTTTCCTTTATCGAAGGCATATCTTTTATATATATATTTTTTATTTATATATAAATTTCACAACATTGTAATCTCAAGGATTTGCCCCCCCTCCTCTCGCCCCCCATCCCTCCTGCTCAAAGTTGTGCGCTTCAGTTTGGTGCTTAGCTTGTTTTGGCTTTTCCTCAAGGCTTTTGTTTATTTTTTTCACTATATCCCATATATTAGTGAAACCATTTGGTTTCTGTCTTTTTCTTTATGGCTTGTTTCTGCTAATATGATTTCTTCTAAATACATCCATGTTGTTATGAAATCGTCAAGTTTGTCATTTTTAATTGATGAGTAATATTCCATCGTGTATATATACCACATTTTTTTCATCCAGTCATCCGTTTTGGGGCATTTAGGTTGTTTCCATGACCTTGCAATTATAAATTGTGCTGCAGTAAACATCCGAGCACAGGTGTCCCTTTGTACCCACATTGAGGTCTCTTTTGAGTAGATTCCCAAAAGAGCAATTGCTGGGTCAAATGGTAGTTCCATTTTCATTAGTTTGAGGGTCCTCCGCATTGCTTTCCATAGTGTTTGAACTAGTTTACATTCCCACCAGCAATGTAGTAGTGTCCCTTTCTCTCCACATCCTC
>PVHY01010517.1:0-51575 GCA_004024945.1 Uropsilus gracilis
GGGGGGGCACACCCTATCAATAAGACAACATACAGTGACTCTTGTTGAATATATTATAGGATTTGGACCACATTTATACTATAGTTGCTTTTTGATAGTGTATACAACATATTGTAAAGACTCATTGGTTCTTTGGTATACTTGCCCTTACTTGCACGATTTTAAATGTGCTAAAACCAAGAAATAAAATTGAAGAATTCCACCAAAATCTCCACTTAGAAAACAATATCATGTTTTCTAAGAATTTTTTGAATTGAAATTCTGAATCTTACTGGTATACGTCTACAATATGATACATAATTATATCAGGTTAATGCCAGTTGTGAAATGTGAATCTTAGTCTCAATGTTCCTTTCTTATTTAGTAATGATATACAGGGAAAATAAGCCTGATAATAACCTTTGTCCACCTATTTGAACTACACAAATAAGTGAGTGCATTACTTTTCTCTATAAAATCATTTTATTAGTTTCAAAACTGAGTGAAACTCTTTCAAAATATGAGTCCTGTAGCCAAGATAACTGAATCTAAAATACTTTAAAAGAACTTGAAATTATTCATTTAAAACATATCATTTATGTTTCTATTCCAAAGATGGGAGCCATATTCAATTTACCAGTAATTCATGATGTGTACAACCTGCAGTACCCAATTTTTTCTGCATTTTGTTTATTTTTCAAAATCCCAAGCTTGCTGCTAAGAATTTATCACAGTAATATGAGCAAAATATGAATGAATTTTTCAGGGAAACAACTTTTCAGGAAAACTGTCACTGAAATTATTATCAGCTACTCCCATTGTACATAAAGTACTTTGCTACACAACTTTATAAACCTCTAACTTGCTATTACTTTAAACCCCAGACTTAGGCCCAATGAATAATATAGATAATTGATTGAGGGTTCATATATATTAGCACACAACAATAATATAAAGACAAGATAATTTTTCTTTCATTTTAGCTATAATGTTTTACATAGTCATTTTACAAACAAAGATTAAAGCAAAAATATCAATGAACAATATCCTTCAATCCATGATTCCTATTAAAGTTTCCACATTAATTTAACTTTCAGCCTAATTAATCACTGTTGCCACTTATTTCTTGTTCCTTATTTTCTTTGTTCCTAGTCTTAAACTTTTGGCAACTTTTGTATGCTCTTTCAAACTGTTCGGGGATTTTCCCTGAGCTATTGAAGTACATTTTTACCAGTACCCTGTGTGGAGTCCAAAGCTCTGACAAATGAGCATGGAACTCCTTTCAAATTTTTCTAAGAAGCTGACTATGACTTGAGTCCCATAAAAACTAAAGGTAAATTTCACTCACAAGAAGCTACAATACTTACATTGTTTCTCTGTTCAAAGCAACAGATAGTGTAATAGTGTAAATAAATTTGAAAGACCAAAAGAAAGAAATTATTTAAATGAATTTACTTTTCCACCCTCAGAATCATCTCCATTACAGACATGGCTTACCAGAGGCCAAATCCACCATTTTGATTTATAGGTCTTTGGTTCTGCACAGGTATTTTCCACTCTCACTGGAGAACAGCATGTGCTTATTGGTGCTAATTGAGGTATACAAGATGAGGTAAGGTCATTTTTTTAAGAGGTCAAGAAGAGAGCAATGTTACCCGGAGGCTAGTTGGCTCACAGGGGTCCTATGACAAGCACACGAATGCATTAATTTTAAAGTACTTGTTTGTTCGCAATTAGTCTTTTAAGATATTGTAAAATGTATCCAAAATCATGATCTAAAAATAAAATGGCAGTAACCCATTTCCTTTGCAGCGTATTTCTTTAACTGATATAGTAAAAGCCAACTTACATTTATTTTCTCAATGATTTTTCTTTCTCATATCAAAACCTTTGACTACTTATAGAGATTACTTTCACAAAGTTCAATGCGGTGAATTCATCCTCCACAGGAATGTGTATGTTGATAATTATTGGGTATCTTCGGTTGTCTATAAAATTTTATTTAAAAAAATGTAAAGATATATTTAGAAAAACTTTCTTAATGATGCTATTGGGTACATTCCCCATACTACAAACATAAATTTAACTCATTCTAGCAAATCAACAGATTTCTTTCTTCAACAAAATATTTTGGCAACGTGGAAGGAGATGCAACATTCAGGATCACAGAATCCACAGAATCAACTCCTTCCTACTTTTATGCCTGTTTATTTACTTGGCAGGCTGCCTTGGTCAAGAAATATAACCATCCTTTACCATTTGTTAAATTTACATAATTAAGGACCAATTATACACGGTATTGTTTTGTAGCAGCCTCTCAGCTGGCTTTCCCTTATTATGGTTTCATGCCACTCTCCTATTTTGATTACCAAAATTTGCTTTGACTTTTTGTCATTCTAATGAGGTGATTAAAAAAAGCATGGCTATCAGAAGGATACATAGTTCTTGAATTTAGAGAATGATCTCATAAGCAAAACACACTTAAATGGATATTTTCATTTTATTCCTTTGATGTGATTAGTAGAATTGACTTAGAGTAACCGAGTAACATAATATCTAATAGTTGTGTGTATGTGTGTGTGTGTGTTATAATCACTGAAGAGCTTGCAATAAAAAGTATGAAACTATTTAGAAATTTTTATATTACCACATATGATTCAATATCCTTTTGTCTAAAGTACATATTATGTGACTGTATTTGTTATTATTATCTGTTACTATCCTCACCACCCTGCTGCTGATTCACTCTATGAAAGCATTATAACCATATGACGTTTCTAGGAATTAACAGTAGTTTATCTGAATAACAAGCTACGTGACACAATAGACTAGACAATACCATAAAAACTAGCAAGATACTATGATGATAACTTCAAATTGTACAAGTTTATGTCTCACTACAATGACAGAGTAAGTCAGCAGTTCCCTTTCAAAGCTGTTCTGAAATTTTAAAAAAAAGATGTTTCCGAAATTTTATAAAATCTATAATATGCCCTTCATTAATGCTGAACTTCAGAACTATTTTACATAAAGATACTGGCATATATGAGCATGCCTAAGAACTAATAACTATTAACTTCCAGTGAAAATCTTTGAGAAAATGAAAACCCTGTATTTAAAATAGGATCTTACAAGATTCACATAATATTTGTGTATCTTAATAAAGGGACCTTGTTGAAATAAGTTTAATGTCTGTTTGATATTCATGCTGTAACCCATTTATACATCTTGCTTTAATTTGCAAAAGGAAAATACAAAGCCTAATATTATAAAAGTGAACTTTTCAGTAATCAATTATCACGGTATAATGTACAATACTGTTAATCAGGCTTACATTCTTCTTAAAATACTGTAAATAAAAATAAGCTTTAACTGCTATTGCTACAAGGAGAGAAGTTTGCGTCACATATGGCTAGATTCTGAACTAAGAAAAAGTCTTCAGGAACATGTTAGTCCTCATCCTTGAGATCTTTCTCTGTGCAGTCTTTTGTTTCGCAGACACTAGTTACCAGAATAGACCTACTCCTTACAGCCTCTCTGAGTCTAGTACAATAAAGCATTTCCTTCCTTCTCCAAAAAAAGTCAGTTGAAGCTGCATCGGGTTTCATCCTTTGGAAGGGTGATGAAAGCATCAGCAAATCCCTTACTGAATCAGGAAGTATGAAACTGATAATAAAACCCGAATCTAATATTCACCCTGGACTCAGGAACTTGTCGATAATAATAATAGCAAATAGGAGACATGGAAAGTACAAACTATCAGATTAGGAAGAATTTTCTCAAATTGATTGAAGGACTCCTTGTACATTGAATACTAGGGGTATTGATTTGCAATTTGACTGTATAACAGTAAATTTTACAGTTAATAGACTTATAGTACATTTAATACAACTGCTATCTTTCATTTATAGTCACAGAATTGTAGTTTCCATCAAATGTTGTTACTAAATTCAATCATTTATAAGAATATGAATGGACACATATACTATTTTAGATAACTGGCAAAAGTAAAAGTAACTTAATTTCTACATTCCTCTGGGGCATAATTAAACCTAGTTAATAATGGATGTTATTATAAACCTAGTTAATAAGTGAAGATTCTCATATAAGATTTCCATGGGCTCTGCAAACTCTGTGGAATAGGTCACACAAATTAAATGATTCTAAGAACAACTAAAATTACCATAGTGGCAAATTTACTCTTTAAAAACTGTATCCCATCATTACATATGCTCCTGACAACATTCCCATATGGAGAACTGAAGAGATATTTCCAATTCAATAATAGCCTAGGGTCCTTCAGGGACAAAGGAAACTAGAGTTGTATAGTTCTGATGTTTTGCACAATTGATGACATCTATGTAATGAATCAAGTATGCAAATATTCTACATTCTCTTTACTAATAATATCAATTTTAGAAATGGGGTGGAAGATATTTCTCCCTAAAAATATTAATTTACAGTAAAAATTTAGTCTTGCCTTAACCTTTTTATTTCAAAGAAGTGAAGGGAATAAATCTATATTTAATAATTATACCACAAGAGATGGAGAGATAAAATACATTCAAATGGGAATCTACTTCCTTTATAATATTAATAACCAAAAAGAACAGCTCTGCATGGTTGAATACCAGAAGAAATTAATGTTTGTAAATAAATATTGGTGGATGGCAAAATCATACATTAACCACAGTACAAGTATAGAAATTGGTTCATGAATAGATAGGATAATGTAATAAAATACATAGATGACATTTGAAATTTGGAGACAAGATAAACTACATATCAAATAGTATTGGGATGAGATATTTAATATTTAGGATAATATGTCACTCCTTGTTACACATTTGAAGTAAAATATAACTTAAACAGAGGTGTTGTAATATATTCTCCAAGTTAAAATTATACAAATGACCAAAAAATTAATAAAGTTTGATCTATGAGTACTTAAAGTATAATAATGAAAACAATGAAATATCTAGAAAGGTTAAAACCTTGGAATGATGATATTATTTCTGAGAAAAACAACCTGGCAGAATTAAGACAATTTACAAATATGTCTTACAATATAAGAAATAAAAGTACATAAAATAGCATTAAGAAATACAAATCAGAATATAAATTTATCTGTTAACATATGTTACAGAAATGGTTTATATATGTTGCATGTATTACATATTGTAATATTTTAGGATATATTATGCCATTAATATACTGGATGTTCCTCAAATTGCTTAAAGTGGACCTATCATATGACCCAGTGATTCCACTACTAGGAATCTACCCAAAGGACACAAAAACATGAATTCAAAAGGAAACTTGCCTTCCTGAGTATATTGCAACACTGTTTGCTATAGCTAAGATATATGAACAACCTAAATTCTCAAAAATAGATGAATGGGTCAAGATGTGGTATATACATACACAATGGAATAATATTTAGTAACCAAAATAGATAGCCATGCCACTTGCAACAACATGGATGGAGCTAGCAGGGATTATGCACAATGAAATAAGTCAAAAAGAAAGGAAAACACCGCATAGTTTCAGTTACAGGAGAAACATGAGGAAACCAAACAAAGGGTCAGAAAGAAAAACAGATGCGATTTATAGTCAAACTATAGATCTGAGGCATACAGCAGAGCAGGAGCAGAGAGGGGCAAAGCAGGGGAAGGAAGATCACAAGGGATTGTGGTAGGGTCATGGGTGATATGTTAGTTGGAGAGTTATGGGAATTCTACCTGAGGGGAGAAATCAAATGTTGTTCAAAAATGAACAGCATTGTAAGAAACTAAAAATACTTAATCACTAGGACACCAACAAAAAACAGGCATACTTTTTCACTTAACCTTTAATTTTGGGGAATTAGACTACAAATACACTCACATATTGGTAAAACAGTCTTTGTACGAGTGTATTCATCCTAGCATTGTCTATTAACTAGAAATAAGAATCACTGGAATAAATCATGGTATATCCATTTGGTGGATCACTATGAAAATAAATGAAAGTACATTTATTTGAACTAATATAGCATATCACCTATATTTATTAGGGGAGAAACAAGGAAACCTTAGAAAATTAATCTTGACTCTAAAAAGTAAATAAATGAACATGAATTATTTCTGAAAGATATTGTAAGCAATAATATACCTTGCCGATTATTCAGTCATTTTTTAAAATTTTTACCATATGCATATACATTTTAAAATAATTTAACTACTTTTTAAAACATGATATTATGGCAAAAACATTAACTTGTACTTCTTTTATTATAAACATATAATTCTTGGCCAAGAACCTAATTTACTTTTAGTTCCATTCTAAACTTTTTTTTTCCAATAATTCTAAAAGTGGGATTTTTTAAAAATGAGGCTAGGTTTAAACTGTTGACAGTCCACACTACTGAACTATATGGTTGTTTGATTTTTCCCTTCCAGCTCATTGTAGACAGATCTCTGACCTGAGACAAGTCCTGCAAACAAGACCACATGGTCTCATTACTGAATGCCCAATTGATTTCTAAACAAGGATCTGTAACTGGTGTGCCAGCTTCCACCATTCGGCTTCAGTTCCCACTGCTCATCAATAAACCATGATGTGCTACACAGAACCCTGTGCCTTAGGGCCAACCTGTCAATGATGGTGGACCATAAAAAATTATATGTGTTCACCAATCATCGTAGAGAAAGTCCAGGGACAAGCTAAAAAAGAAAAATTTCCCCAGAGAATTTTTCCTAACTTAAAAGCAGCAACAAAAACAAACAAAGAAAGGAGAAAATAGGTCCATATGTGAACATAAAATATACACACAGTCCTAAGAGGCAACACTGAAAATGAATATTTTGGGTTTAGCATGCAGTTTGCTGCACTTCACCGAGAGTGAAAAGCATAAACCAAAGTCTAAAACATACTCTTTAAATGAGTCCAGAATCTGATAATGTTTTTAATCTCTAAATAGATGACTGTGCGACTATTAGACCTTTATCATTCTAAGAAACTTAGAGAAAGATTAAGTAACCTAGTTGATAAAATCTCCAGTGGCCCCAATAGTTTAGCATCCTTGTTTAATTTTAAAGAGTCACATATAACTGTGAATTTGATATAATGGAAATTTGATATAAATGGAATTTGATATAAATATGGAAAATAAACCTTTAAACCTGACTTCCCCAATTATACCCAAATAAACCTTTAGCTTTGAATATTTTATCTTCTCACTTAGATGCTCTCCCTGTCTTCCAATCATTTTATCTTTTGTCCAAACCATCCCTACTTAAATATTGCTCATAAGGCAATTATAAAATATTTTCTGATTGAACTGCCTACTGTAACCAAATTTGACTATTGCCAGAAAAGAATGCTACACTGAACTAACGGAAATCATTATTATGGAGTTGTGTATTTAGATAGAATGCTATTTATTTCATCGAACCAATAAATATTTATTGTCTCTTACTAGTAATAATGTGAAAAAATGAAAGGGGTCTAGAAAAAAGATACTGCTGTACTGGACAAATTTACTTTATCATCAGTGGTATTTACATTTCCAGAAGCTTATGTTCCATTGCACTGTTTTTACTATAACGGATAGCACCTACTTTGGATTGGTCATGAAAAAAACAATTTTATGTGGGAATTAAAAAAGAAAGTGATAAAGCAGAGATAGTCAGGATGAGCAGAGTTCTGTAAGGGTGAGTTGAAAAACTTGTTAAGCAGAGTTTGAATGACATGGGCAAAGGAACAAAGTTGTCTGTGCTTCTCTGAAGAACAGTGATTTGTTATAGCCAACGCTCTCTCAGTGATCATCCAGATAGGGAGCTATAGTTAAATGATAAAAAGAATCTTTCAGTATTGATTAAGAACTCAGAATACTAATTTTGGAGACATTCAGGATTGTAAATTGGGAAATGAATTATTAAATGTGTGTTAAATCCAGAAGCAGTGTTTGCTAAATCTGAGATTGTGGTAAGCAATTTGGATGCAAGTTTGGAAATGATGAAAACCTAACTCTTAGTCATTTTTATAAGGCAATTTGGTTTCCCACAAGTTCTGATCCTGCCTCTTTCTAACTGAGCGGCAGTGTCAGTTTTCTAATCTCCAGAGAACTCTGCTACTCCACTCATAAAATGGGAGTAACATCTGGATCTCCCTTGTAGACTTACTGTGAGGAGCAAATGAGATGGTGGGTGGGTAAGCGGGGCACAGTTCTGGCACTCCCTAACCCGCGGCAGAGAGGAGTGGTTGGCCTTCCTTCATGTTGGTAAAATTGGAGAAGACAGAATGTCAGTTCCAGAGAGGAACAATCTTGCCATAGTCGAGGAAAATATTTGATTAAGAAATTTTAGTCTAAGAAGAAAACTCATCGTTGACAAACATTTCTCTTGGTGAATAGTCATGCACTTAACTTTCAGTATTTTGTATTGACTTAGCGTTTGTTTTCATTCAAAAGAGTAGTTGTACTCCAATTAAGAAATAATTGTTACCTCCCAAATATTTGCGTCTTCTTTTATACAGACTGCTTATCCCACCCTCTACAAAATTTGTTCTATTTTTTTCCTCAGGAAAAAATGAGATTGAACAAGTAATAAAGCAAGTTGGAAAAAATGTAGCTTTAAAATCGACCTAAGGTTGTGCACAGTGACCTGGCTCCATCCGTGTTTGAGATGTGGATGTTGTGTCCTAGCTTTGTTTGTGACCCACAGACATCATTGGCAATGGGAGTCTATGTGTCCTTTGAGAGGCACTCGTGTGTATGTCCAAGCAAGCTGCACTTAAGTCAATTTTCATCCTTGCCTGTGGAGCAGCTGTCACAGAATTCAGTCACAGATAATGGAGAGCAAATAAAAAAAATAGGAGGTGGTTGCTATTTTATTCTACTTAAGTACTTTGTACATAAACTTATTGCAAATATAAATTGTTGTAAGAGAAAACAAATTTCAACCTTCATAAAATGTCCAATAGCGTCATTTTGCAAAAGTAAAATGGAATTTATTTTCTAAACATTATTCCACCTAACTACAGTATTCATAAATAGTATGTTATTTTAGCCTTGCCTTTTTATTCCACACAATTCAATGGCCATATGATTGCTTAGGAAAAATAAAACGGCCTATGAAAAAGATGTGAATTAATGCTAAAACCAGAAAGAGGCTGATATCTACATCAAGGGACAATATTTTGAGAATTCATGAATTTTGCTTTACTTATTCATTTGCAGAGGTTAAATGTGAGTTATTTTATGCAGTACTTCATGCTGTGATGAGTTTCAAGTGACTGTGTTGACTGATCTCATCTTCATGTGAAATGTAACCCATAAAAACATAGGGAATAAAAACCAAAACTATTGTTTCCAAGATGTGTAACTGTTCAGTTTGAAACAGAAATCTATCTAAATTGCTTTTGAAATGCAAAATACCATTCCATTTATTAGTACCCTTACATGATCTCAGATGACCATGATCTGAAGTGATGGAACGGTATGATGAAATGAACAATAAGAAGTCTAAAGAGTTTTATTCTAGTTGAGTTTTGTCATTTTTGATCAAGATTACATGCTTTCAAGCAATATTAATTCAACAATTTTTTCCCTCTGAACCTACTGTGTATACAGCAAGTTTGAAGGAATAGGAAATAGGACCATTAAAGTCCTCCATCTCGTTGGTTTTGAATTTTAATGATGAAAGTAGAAAAATAAATTGTTAAAGTTGAGATCATTCCAGATGGCCAAAAATGCTGTGTAGACAGTAAAATAAGGAGAATGACTACTGGCTTATACTTAGATTAGGAGTTTAGCTCCAACCTCCTTGAAGAGCAGGTATTTGATTATATCTTTCCATACATCACCTAGATCAATGAGATTGCTGAAAGGAGCAAAATGGACAAAACAGCAAGTCTAGCTTATTGTATTGACTATTTTTAATGACAAAATATGATGCTGTACACATGAAACAATACTCAGTATATTTATATATTATTTATCATAATTATACATAATGTATTTTAACATGCTTTTTCAAGTAAATCAACATGCATCAAGCTATAGAAATAAAACAACACTGTGAACCAAGTGAGTAGACTTCTGGAGAAAGAATTGAATTTTCTTTGTCAAAATGTCATTACTTTTGAATCGGGGTTTTGAAACTGGCCTGGAGTCCATGGTCCCCAAGCAGGTTTTCTTGTTCTTGTCTGATAAGGAAAGAATTCAACACTCAGACAAAAGACACAGGAAAGCAAGAGATTTATTTATAGGAAAGAAGAAGAACTGGAGATGAGTCCCAAATGAGTAGCCACTTGATAGACAACAGGAAAATTCTCTAAGCAAGAGGTCCTGAGTGACCCCAAGTAGGTATTTATGTGGATACAGGGGGCAAGAAGTCGGACTTGGGCTGTGAGTGGTTGTGTGTTGTGTTTGTCACTGATTAGCTGGACTGCAAGGTATCCTAGGCTACTGAGGTTCACTGAGTTTGTGCATCCTGCCTCCTAGAAAAAGCTTTGGTCTGTTGCTTTAGCTTTGTATTGTGTTGGTGTTCTGAACATTTCACTGTTTACTGGGTTGAGAGGGAGGGTAATCCCCTGGTTAGAACTGTTCTGCAATCACATTAATCAATGGACCAATGGCTTGGGAGGTGAAGGTGGGGGTGGGAGTGGAGCTGACACACTTCTATTTCTAAGGGAGTGTTTCTCAATCAGACTGACAAATGGAATTAGTAGCTGGAATTAGTAGCTCCCTTCCTAAGTGACTGCCTATACTAATTTCTTAACTTTCTCCTTCATTTTGTCATCTGTTAAAGCCTTTATACCAGTATATTAAATATCACATACATGTCTATCTTCTGCAATCTTGGCTAAGAATACTAACTTTAGATTCAGAGAAAAGAGATGAAAATCAAAATCTGACCAATTATTATCTACGTGTCCTTGGATAAGTTAAGTTCATCTGTCCATTTACCAATCATTGGGAGATTTTTTAATTACAGTTCTTTAAGACTTAGAACATAGTTAGAGTTTGCATCTGCTCTCCTCTAGCATATATTGTCCTTGTTGCCATTGTGAAAGTTTTATGGATGGAGGCCCAACCATCTGCTTCTGATAAAGATAGAGCAAAGTGGTTGAGCATTAACTACTGATGCCATGCAGTTCTGCTATGAGAAAGACTTATTGGATCATCATTTTTCCTGAACTTTGCTTCCCATTCAGATATTTAAGTTGTGAATTACAAAGTATCTATCACTACCTCAGACATCTAGCACCCAAAAATATATGCATTTACCCTTCACATGATAAGGATGTCTGGAATCATAAAAACCTATTCTGTGTTGTGTACTGCTGATGCTCTTCAGTGCACAGATAAGTCAGTTTAAACTGACTTCCACATGTAGATCCCACCATCTCCCCTTTGTCACACATGCAATGTATTCATTTTTCAAAATATGACACTTTTTTGTCTTTGCCCAGTGGAAAACCAAAGACTTCCAACTCAGAGTAGTGTCTCCTCCTGAAACATTCACACAGCTGCATCCCATTCTTCAGAACTCAACTTAACCTCACTGTCTCAGAAAAGTCTTCATTTCCTGTCTCATGACCACCAAATATGCCCCATGTTATGTCATTGTCTAAATGTATTCTTTACAAAAATATTAATTTGCAATTTCTTTCTTTTGTTTTGTATTTGCTTCCCCATCTCCCAGCTGGTTGTAACCTTTATTATGTTAGAAAACCATTATCTCATCTTTATTGTGATTTTACTCTGAGAACTTTCTCTAAAATAGGCCAATAACTATTCATTCCATGAATGACAGAATGAGGGAATGAAACACCATTACATATTATGGCTAACATAAGCATACTTTTTCTTGTATTAGCAAATAGATATTCAAAATAGTATTATTTTCCTCTCTTATTTTTAAGTGTTTTGGGAAATTGTAGTAACATCAGTTTGCAACATCTATGCAATGTAGAGATGCAGGGTCACACCTCTCAGATCTATGTTCTCCTACAACACCCACATAAAGACTCCTCTATTACCTCCTTTAACCCATTTAACACCCTCCACACCTTGATTTTGGCATATTCTCTCTCTCTCTTTTCTCTCTCTCTCTCTCTCTCTCTCTCTCTGTATATACAACACTTGGGACATTGTACCCTCCCCGTAATTGTGGATTCAGTAATTGTGTGCATGTCTAGTTGGACCTAGGAGAGAGGGAATAAGAGGCACCAAGTGTTTGAGCCTTAGAGAGAGAGAGATAATACAGGAGAGAACACCAAGAAAAGGCCTCAGGAAAGAGCATGAAGAGTCCTGGGAAACTTGCCTGCATCTCCCCTCTCCCCCCACACCCACCTTGGTCTTAGCCCTGCTTGGCTATACCTGGTTTCCCTATGTTACTGCTAGAAGCAATAAAGAACATATGCAGATTGGTGAACCTGATCACATTTGTCATCAAGATAGGTTTCTTCCTCTACAACTGGCAATGAGGATTGGTTAGGTTAGAGTTTTGGTTTGGTTTTGTCTGTCTCTTTTTCTTGTTCTCTATATTCTACATGTAGGTTAAACTACATGGTTTTTGTTTGTCCTCTGATGACTGATTTCACTGAGCATAATCCTCTCCAGTTCCATCAATGTTATGGCAAATGCTAAGATACTACAGAGTGTGCATATACACACCTTATCAATGCACACATCTGTCTTTGGACACTTTGTTGTTTTCATAACTTGGTTTTTGTAAATAGCACTGCAATGTACATAGGCATGTATATATTCCTTCATATCAGTGTGACTATATTATTTGGGTAAATACCTAAGAGAAGGAATTCTGGATGATACAGTAAATTCATTTTTAATATTTTGAAAAGCCTCCATATATTTTTCCTTAGTGACTAGACAAATGTATATTTCTACTAGTTATTTGTTCTCCACACCTGAACAATACTTGATTCTGTTTTTTTTTTTATATATAGGCCATTTTCATAGGTGTGAGATGGCATTGTAATTTTGATTTGCATTTCCCTATTAGTGATGAACATTTTTTGTTTGTTTTATGTTCCTATAGACCATCTGTAGACTTCTTTGGAGAAATGTCCATCTAACTCTTCTGCCATTTTTAATTGAATTATTTCATGATTTGTATGATTGCTTTTGTAGATTTTGGAAACTAGCCTCTTGTTTGCTCTATGACATGCAAAAATTTTCTCCCATTAGATAGACATCTGGCCACTCCAGAGGTCAGAGAAAGGCGTGCAACCTCTAGCAGCTCTTAGTGTCTGCTGCCTAATATCTGAGGTGCGTCATAGAGACTGAATGTTCTGAGAGAGATAATGGAGACTTTATTTAAATACCCATTTAAATGCCTGATTACCCATATCGAGAAAAAAAGAAAAAAAATGGGCAACAACAAGTGTTGGTGTGGAGAGAAAGGAACACTTTTATTCTGCCAGTGATAATGCAGACTGGTTCGATCACTATGGGAAGCTGTGTGGAGGACTCTTATCTTCTGAAAATGGAACTACCATTTGATCCAGCAATTCCACTTCTAGGAATCTACCCAAAGGTTACAGAATTCTAATCCAAACAAACACCTATACTTAGATGTTTATTGTAGCACTATTTAAAATAGCCAGGATATGGAAGCTACCTAAATGCCCCCAAAATAGATGAATGTATCAGAAAAGTTATGGTATATGTACACAATGGAATATTATTCATTAATGAGAAAAGACAAACATGTCATTCACAGCAACATGGATGGAGCTAAAAGGAAAAGGAATCATGCTAGCACAAATAAGCCAGAAAGAAAAATATTAGATGGTCTCACTTATAGGAGGGATATGGGGAAAACAAAGAAACAAATGGATAAGAACAATTTAGAACTATCAACAGAACTGAAACAGCAGAACTGAAACAGAGAGAGGGAGGCTTCTCAAAATATTAAAAATGAATTTACTGTATCATCCAGAATTCCTTCTCCGAGGTACTTACCCAAATAGTATAGTCACACTGATATGAAGTAATATATACATGCCTCTCAGGGGTAAGAGGGGCACAAAACATTAAGATGCTGCTTCATGGGTGATAAGGTGGTAGGAGAACCCCGGGTTAGACAATGATGTAAAATAAAATAGATAAGTGAAAATAAATAAATAAACAATAAATACCTGATTAGTAAGACCAGAAGCTTCTGCAATGTGTTTAGGATTCTGACTTTTTTTTTTAAAAGAAATACTCCAAGGTTAGCACATAAGAAAAAACATTTCATCTTTCCTAGTTCCCTTTGTTTCTAGCTAGAAGATACACAATGACAATTTAGTAAAAGATTCAGAATCATCTTTCCATCTGCAGCTTTCCACAACAATTGATCCCTGGGTTTCAGAATATGTTATTTGAATCATAGCTATCTCGTGTATGTGTAAAATATACTTATATAAAAGTGAAATGAGTAACAGCAATACAGCAAAGATATAAGGGATAGAAGGAGGAATCAAAGGGAATTTTGTAATTACAATGTACTTACACCATCCATGAAGAGGTATGGTAATATTTGAAAACAGACTTAGATTATTTGTAATGTATATTGTAAACTAAAGAAGAGCCAGCAAAGGAAACTTAAGTGCAGCTGGCATACTATGAAAGAAGAGAAGAAAGGAAAACCATAAATAAAAACTCCTCATGAGAGTAAATAATAAAATGCGCCCTGAACCTATTTAATACTACAATGTTGGGGAATTAGGGAAGTTTGTAGCTAGTTCATTTGTATTCTCAATGAATAGTTAAAGTGTAGAGTTGGCATAAACATGCAATATAGTTATTCGAATTCAGTGGTGTGCTGGTAAACATTTAGCAACTGATTCTCTAGAGTTAAGCTCTGACTTCTAGTGTTTGCTGATTTACATGGTGTAAACAGTTGCCACACTGGGGACTTTCAAGGCGGAGTTGGGAACAGATGTGAACAATTGAAGCTTATAGAGCCCTTTTTTGAGATTCCATCTCTTCATTACCTAAACACATCTAAGATTTTCTGTTCAAACACTCTCTAAAGTACAGTACAACCTTGTCTGAATTGTAACTATTGATGAAAACAGCGGTATTCAGTTGATCAAATCAAACATTAAGATATATTTAAGAATTCAATATTGCAATGAATACATCATAGAGAGGGTGTTAGTGCTAAGGGCTGATTTTTCTAGTAAAATTTGCATTCTTAGTGGGGATTTATGACAGCTTCAAGATTTAAGTAACACTTTAGTTTACAAACCCATTACACATATGCACGAATACTTTCAAATAGAACATGCACACACAGTATAAGTTAAAGTGGAAACTGAACTCAGAAACGACTGTGGTTTATTTCTCATGTAGTACCTAAGTCATTTCATGACTGTTGTTATTCACATGACATGCTATTTTAGACCCTGCCCTACTTCTAGACTTGTATCTGATGCTTGTATATTTTTTCTTTAATTTTTGAAGTCACTTATTTTTAAATATGAATACACTCACCTTTTTTGTTACTACTTTGTATTTGCAGATTCTACATGACTATTGTACTTCCATTTCTTTCTCTTTTTTTTTTTAACAAATAGCCCATATACCCCTCAAAGAAGAGGTCAGACTCAAAGAATAATACCGTGACCTACATAAATGAACAGAAGGGATATGACAGAGGCAAATGAAGAAAAAGAGAGGGAAAAAAACCCATTTCTGAGACATCTGTGACCAACATTGTTGGCAAAGTTTCAATGATTTTTTTTCTTTCTATTAAAAGTAAAGAGGCCTCTGAAAATAACTATAAGCATGAAAACATATGTAAGATAAAAAAATCTGAAAATTTAAATACAGTTTAAGAAAGTGACTATACCTAAACTCCTTTTGAAATTCCATTTTGTGATCAATGCTTACTGGGATAAAGATAAAATTAAATGCATCAATAACAAATAGAAAAAAAATCCTATGTTCAGTTTCACATTGGCTAAATGCTGTATATGAAATTAAGCATCAAAAAAAATCAATAGAGTCATTAACTATCCCACCCACTGGGTATGATAAGTGATAGATTAGCTTAAATGTGATCACTCTTTCCCTCTCATTCAAAGGAAAGCACTTTTCTGCTCAAGGACCACTTAATTGAATGGTACTGGCTGGTCTCCCTAACACCCAATTTCCTAAAATCATTTGAAGTACGGGATTATTTAATGTGAATTCTAAGCAACTGATTTTCATCCTGGAACAACAATTGTGTGTGGAATATAACTGCTTCATTGGTTTCACCTCAATATATTAGATCTTATCTAGCCTTTTTGATTCGTTGGAAATGATTTATTTATTAAAAACAAAAGTCACTGGCTCAGCTTATTTTATTTATTCATTCATTTACTTATTTATCTATTTATTTTGAATTTAAAAATACTCAGTTTCACAGGTAATACATCTTAGGTTTTGCTAAGCAAAAAGATCATTTGAATATTGTCATTTGCATAGTATATTTCTCAAGCAGTCATACCTGAAAAGTCAAGAGAAAATAAATAGCATTTAAATTGTAACTGAGGTAATTACTGTCACATTTAAGTTGCTACCTGCTGGGTGGAAAAGAGATACTCTTCTGAAAATGAATTTAAACTCATTTTTTAATGTTGATTTTACTTGCTATTTGAAAAGTAAATTCAAATCATTTCTACTGTACAATCGCCTCACTTTAATCAGATATACCTTTATATTACATTCAATTATTTGATTGCCTTCCCAAAACCAATGCCTTCGTTTCTACTTTCATTCTAAAAATACTCTTTACACGCTGTCAGTTTTTAACTAAAGCAATTATTGAAAACATATTTTCATGATTTCCTCCTATCAGGAACAAAGAGGTTATATCCTGAATTCAAGACCTCCTCATTTTTTTTCTTCCTTTAGTTAGAATGCACAAGAATCTATATTAACATTTTTAGATAACTGATATCAGGCATTGTCATTGATTTTTTTCCAGTATACTTCTTCATATTTTCCTATACTTCTATTTTGATTGTGATTCTCTTTAGTAACACACATTTAATTTTACAACACCCAACAACAATGCCAAAACAAAAAAAAAAAAAACCCCACAGGGAAAAAATGTTTTTATAATCATATTTTCTGCTAATAAGATATCTGCATATTTTATAAATGTACAGGTATCATTACATATGTATGTGTGTACATGTGTCTGCACATACAATTAAATACTCATTGCATGCATATATACTTGTTACATATACATGTGTGCTGCATATATACAAATATGTCACGTATATGATATATACCATGTGTTCCTATATCTGATACCTGTTTTGAAATCTGCAAATGTATAATAATAAGCATTCTTCTGCAATTGCATTCACAAAAATGATACAAAATCAATATAATTCCTAGTATTAATGGGCTGTATTTTCATAGATCATTTCCTTTGCTAAAAAATTTGAGTGGTTTATTCTTTTCCATGTTTATTCCTATGAACTCTACCCTAAGGCCTTAAACAACCATTCACAAGCTACTCTAGAAAGCTTGATGAGAAATGGAGATGACAATTTCAAGTTATGTGACACTACTGTCTTTTGTACATGTAAGGTTGCTTTTTAACCAGACTTGTACTGATTTTTTTTAATATGTTAAATATGAAAAGAAATAATCTATGAAGATTTATCAGGTAAAATATTTAATTAGACTTTTATCTTTGGTATGAGTTCATCTTTATGAATTTGTCTCAAAATTTAAAAAGTTGTATGCAACATAATAGATACTATTTCAGACCAGTTAAATGAACTCTAATTGCATTATCTATAGTAGAATTATCCATATGTCTTTAATGTCAGATATTGTTGATTCACTCAAAGAACATCATGAAGGTGGTCATTTTATTTCATTTTCTTTCATTGTATTTTCTATATGTTATTTCATGTTATCAAGCTGCTAGGGAAATAATGCCAGAAAGACTTGAACTTTATCTTCCAACCTATCAAAATTTATTGAATGAAAGGTCCTGGTTTAAATTCAGGACAATCTACTGTCTGACCTCCATCAATATTATTTCAATCTCTTTCACAGAAATTGATCAGATCAGTTGGCCAGCATTTTTTTTCCCTTACATCATCTTTTATGGTGGTATCTTGACAATTCATTTAATAATTCATGTAAGGTTTGACATAAAATCTTACAACAAAAATTTTCAAGTATATTAGGTAAATTCATTTTAAATTATAACTTTTAGTATGCTAAGTCATTCTACATTCATTATAGTTTAAATAAGAAATTTGGAAAATACAGTTTTTGTATTTACTGTTGCATCTAGGAATCTTCCTTCAGCTCTCATTAATTCCTTAAATAAATTATGAGATTAGAAGTGATTTTTACCTATTTTTGAAGTCAACCTATTACTCTTTTTATTTGCTTTTATAGAGTGAATTGTTGTTGCTCTTCTTTTCAATGTAACTTTGTATTTTGTTTTCCAGTTGATGTTTCAAATATTGTCAAATGATTGTTAGAGCTTCTCAATGAGAAACCTAACCAATTGAGTGCTTTTTGTAAAGTGAATTAATATCACTGTTTTATAGCATGTGAAAATATAGTATGTGAAAGTAATATTTATGAAAGTTTAAAGTTTTGTGTAAGGCATAGCTTTAACTAGGCAGTTTTAATCATGCCTTTATACTGTCCTAGACATGCTTTATTTTGAACAGCATAACAACCTGTAAGATATTAAACTTTTTTTTTTTTTTTTTAAGAAAATGGACCGTTATTTGCCGTGACAAAATACTGAATTTCTATCTTAGGATTTCTTTTTGTATTAAGCAATTTTTATTTTTAGATTGTAGCTTGTCACTATGAAATTTTAAAAAAGACACCCAAAATGGTTCTGTATTTTCTTTGCATTTAATATCAATTATGCATTTCTCCTTTTAATATAAATAAGATACTATCTGCTAAAAAGTCTATAAAGACCAATAAATCTGTTTCAATATTTTTAAAGGATCTATAAACCTCTACTATTTCTTTTCTTCACAAAATTAGATTCACATATTCTTTTTGTCATGATTCCATACATCATGCAAGAAATTAAGGAAGGAAGGAAGGGAGGAAGGGAGGGGGGGAAGGGAAGGAGGAAGGAAGGGAGGTAGAAAAGAAGGAGGAGGGGAGGGAGGGAAGGAACAGGCTGTGAGGGAAATTAAATGAAGTGAGAGGAGGGTGGAAGAGGGAAGAGAGAGATGAAGGAGAGGGTGGGAGGTAAAGAAGTCCCAGAAGTTTAAGTGTAACCAAATCCTAATGCTGAAGAAACATTTCTTCATGAGAATTCATTCATCCTTTTAAAACTTTAAAGTTGATTATCCAGTTTGGTAGAACCAAACTGGAAAACAGTTTAGCAGTTTCTCAAAGCTGCTTGAAAGTCAGTTACCATATGCCCCAGTAATTGCACATCTGGGCATTTGTCACAGAGAAATGAATATTTATATTTACACTAAAACATGTACACAAATGTTTATAGCAGCTTTATTCATATTTGGAAGGAAATGGAAATAATTAAGATATACTTTAACCAGTCAATGTTTAAATAAATAATCCTACCATGGAATTCTACACAATAATTAAAAGCAATGAACTCTTGGTACACCAGATATCCTGGATGAATCTTCACTAAACGATGCTAATTTAAAAAGGTCATCCTCAGAATGTTATATACTATATGATTTCATTTACAAAACATTCTCAAAATGATAGAAATTCTAAGTAAAAGAACAGATCAGTTATTGTTAGGGACTTAGTAGAGAGGTGCTTGTAGATATAAAAGGGCAACATGAAGGACACAATAAGGGAAATACGATTTCTCTGTATTAACATAAGCATACTGTTTGTGAGATAGATATATGTACAGTATACTGATATCGATACTTACATATGATGTAACTATATATTACATATATGTTCATGTATCTATCTATATCCATAGATAGATAGATACATATCCAAGAAAACAGACCACTATTTGCAGTGACAAAACCACTCTATTTTTCTTCTTCCCTCTGATTTGTTTCCCTTCCAACTCCATCCATGTTGCTGCAAATGGCATGAGTTTATCTTTTTTGATCGCTGAACAAAATTAGGAGAATATATAACTCCTAATGGCGTAGTAAGTTAAATACACATGTGATAGATGGATAGTTTTACCATAATACTTTTCTTCTCTAATTATGAAATGAAATATGCTATTATAATCTTTATGATGATCAGTTCAATTACACATTTTAATATTACATTGATGTATTTTTCATTTTGTGTGTTTTCCATTCATTTTGATGTTTTAACTACTTGCCTTTTTAAGAACCAAATACAATTAAAGATGGTTTTTTTTCCTAGGATCCACAGAATTATAGTTAACTAAGTGATTTTATAACAAATGTTATATTTATCTTTACTGGGAATTTTAGTTACCAGGTATGAAACTGGTTGGGAACATTTATTACTCTACTTAAGTACTAAAATGCACATCCCAAAAGTAAACATTTAACACTAATGAATAGTTTACTCATCCCCTCCAAAAAAAAAAAAAGCTAAAAAAAGAGGTATATATTCTTAACTGTTAGGTTTATTTACATTAATTTACTACTAATGTAAGATTGACCTTGCATTTGTTAAGTATGAATTGTTAATCTTAAAATTGTTCCTAACCCTGCCTGTTTGCTTTCAAGGTTTATGTTGAATCCTGAGGACATTTTGAAATAACAAATGTTGCAAATTACACATTATAGATATTTTTCTCTGCTTACTTTCTTTTTATTTAACAGCAAGAATTAAGGTATTTATTTATTATTAGTATTTCCCAAAAGTTTTCCCATATAGCTACTATATTCTGGCAATATGTAAAACTCAGCAGATTTTTATTTCATATCTGTATACTTTTGTCCTCTTTCTTATTTTGCAGGAAAATGTGTTCTTTTAAAATTCTGACCTCTACTAAAAAATGGTCATAGAGGCCCAATAGAAGGAGTATTTAGTTACTTATTAATCTTTCCATTTCCCACATATGTGCTGCCCAGTATTATCATATAAGAACTACATCATTAGAAACAAAAACTTAGGCTGTCTGCATGCTAAACATTAATGGAACATTATTATAATTAAACTTAAAAAGTTGAAATAAATCAAAAGTTTAGGGACCATTGATGATTCAAATGTGAATATTTTTCCATGTATAAATGTGCAAGGAATCACAAAGCAGGGATTATAGAAGAAGTGCAATTTTTAAAACAATTGACTGTGAAAAATTCCAGTTTCTGAAATACAGGTCTGGTTATGAGGCCATAGTATTTAATGAGTGATTTATATAGTATTTAATGAGTGATTTATACCATCTCTCTTCTAAGCCAAACAGATAATCTCACCAACTATAATCTCACTTGTCAACTGAGTCCTAGTAAGCATGGATATCTACCAGGACTGCCTCCTACAGTATTTTAAACTGTTGAACTTTTTTTTTTTTTGAGACTAGGTCTTGCTATTTTTGCCCCTGGAACCACAAGCTCATTTTGCCCATGGTACCATGCACTCAAGCAATCCCCAGCCTCAGTTTTGCAGGTAGCTAGGATTACAGGCATGCACCACCATGCCCAGTTATTTTTTTGGACTATGTCTCACTGTGTTGCCCCAGGCAGGACTCAAACCCTGATCCCCAGGCCCAGCCGTGACTCCATAAGCTGTCACTTACAGGTACGCGCCACCGTGCCTGACTCTAAACTGTTGACCATTTTAATGGATGGACTTCTTGAGTCAAAAGTGCTGATACCCAATAAACTGTCCCCACTCTCATGTGAATAAAAAATAATACAGTGTTCATTGTTCAGGACTCTCATTCACTCCATATGATATGCATATACACATGATGTAAAAATAGCTACTTTTACTGTCTTGGGTTTCAAGAATTTCCATTAGTTTACAATAATAATGTCTCTTTTGGAATAATATTAGCAAGTAATCTATTATTTCACTACAAAAGTACTCATGAAAATAAAGGTTGGCAAAGTTTCCCATAAAAAAAAAAAGGCTGGCAAAACAGAATACCTTAATACTGTAATGATAGTGCTTTTTAAATAAATTAAGATTAGCAAGATTAAAATAAAGGAAAAGCACCTAATGTTTATGATATATGTAATTGTAATCAATAGCACATGTGTAATGTTTGATATATATATATAGGTACTTGATTACACGCAGAGACTAATAGAGCGAAGCAGCTCCCATTTTATTCTATAGAATGGAAATGTTTGAATGGTTGTGAGGTAAGTAAATTGAAACAATAGAGGAAGAATGGAGTAAATACTCAGTGCCTCGCCTGCTTTCTCTATGGTTTTGCTTCAGTGAAACCTCCTGTGCCACAACCCTGGCTACAAACAGCCTCCTTCTAATGAGAAGTGGGGGAAGGGTACAAGGAACATATCAAATGAGAGAGAAAAAAAAAAAAAAGTAACCAGCATCACCACTCTCACATTGAGGGGAAATCAATGGAAGTGGATGAATGGGGGGTAAGCCTCCATGGCTCTTTCTAGTCCTTGATTGGACACAGCTAATCCCTGTGACCTTTGGGAAAGCTGAAGGCATAAAATGACCCCAATAATCAAAAGCACAATTAGAATGAAGAGTGCAAAACCGTGACTGTGGTTAGAAAAAGCAGACAATGAAGAGACTATGGAGGAAATTTGTCCCTTTAGCAGTTGAGTGAATGCAGCCTTAGAGTTGCCATAATTGTTAGATGTGGATGACAGCCTCACTCACAGAACATTGGGGAGGTGTGGAGGTGTGGGGGTGGGGGTTGGGGAGGTGGGGAGGTGGGACTGACAGTTACCACTAACCTGAGATCCAACTTGCAGAGGTTTCAGAATTTTTCCACCTCCCAGTCAACAAGTCTGGCTTTTATCTCTAGCTACAGGACACAGGAAAAGAAGGGCAGAGGTGGAAACAGACCTAGACTGGGAGGGAATAAATCTTTTCCCTAAGAGTAAAGAAATCTGTGAAGTCACGTCAGTATAAAGTGTTGTTTTCCTTATAAAAATAAAATGTAGTGAGTTTACCTTCGTGAGTACAAAGCAACAAGGCCATAGACAAACAAAACACTGCTGTTGTAGTCTGCCCTGAGGATGAAATGCAGTCTAGATAGACATAATTTCTAATTATTTAGTAGTGCATCCAATCATTTAGTGTGTAAATCCAAGCTGGAGTAATGCAATGGAACGACATGATGAAACACAGCTAGATAAAAAGGAAATTCCAAAATTCACTTGGCACTTCAATTTAATT
Source organism: Uropsilus gracilis (assembly GCA_004024945.1). Taxonomy (NCBI): domain Eukaryota; kingdom Metazoa; phylum Chordata; class Mammalia; order Eulipotyphla; family Talpidae; genus Uropsilus; species Uropsilus gracilis. The sequence continues at coordinate 23,285 of PVHY01010517.1, forward strand.
GATTCCTCTTTCACTTTTCCTCCTATATGAACCACAAACTGGCACACGAAAGTAAAAAGAGAATGTGTCTTTTCTCGCTTAAAGAGGCAAATACAGAAGTTGTTTTTTTTTTTTTTTTTAAGAATTACACAGTCATCCCTTTTTAAAAATGAGCTTTAATTTGGAACAATCATAGTAATAGCTAACATAAATTGACTTATTAGTGTCCCAGTCTATAGCGAAGTCTTTACAAATATTTGCTTATTTAATTCTCACAACACTTCTAGGAAGGAAATACTATTATTTGTATTTTAGAAATGAAGAAACAAGCAAACATATACATAAAACATATACATTTTTAAAAAAAGATAAAGTATCTGAGATCAAAGAGTTAACTCTGGCTCCTAAATATATATATATATATATATATATATATATATATATACATATATATGCACTGATTATATAACAATAGAGACTTAGCTGTAGTGATTCCAAATGTTAAGTAAATTATTTAATAGTTTGTCTAAATTTAACAAATCCTGTGGGTCTTACTTGAACATCATTCAACATGGTAACTATGAGCAGAGATCAGAAACATGTTTTATTAACACACTTGGAGAAGTAGCAATAAATGTACACATTCTGTGATGAGAAAGAGCACTGTTTAAATAACAAGCAGATCTGAAGTTTTATTCAAAATCTGAAATGTAATCTCTATGTGCCAAAATCAACTATTTCTCCCATTATATAGGAAGCATGGTCCTATTTCTTTCAGATTTTTTGACATTATTTTAATACTATTTAATACTATGGAAGGAATAATTCAGGTAATACTATTGTGCCATTTGTATCCCTTAAAATGGGAGAGGCTTTTGTTCACACAATTAAGGCAGCTGGGGCACACCTGTTAACTAACTTCAAGCATCATTTAATTAGCCCATGTTGAAGCTACCGTATGCTTTGGCTGGAAGGGAGTGGAACAGTAGCAGATGCTAAGCACCATAAAGAAAAGCCATTGAATACCAGGGCAAAGTGGGTGGAGAAAATAACAAAAAAAGAGTCAACAGACAGACAGAGTGAGTCAAAAATACTAGTAAAATGGACCGGAAATTAGCTCTCACAGAAAAAGTTCAAGGAACAAATCTCTGTCAATTAAAATTCTGTTCCATCAAGGTATCTGTCCCATCAGACGTTACTATGGATTTGATCTGAGCATTTTGCCTACATGTGGAATTCAGCTGGACAACTGACTTTAGTTTATAAGTATATGAAGAAATAGTCATCACTTGTTTCCATGATCCCTTCATGACATTTTTAGACATCAAAGAAAAAAAAATATCAAGAGGAAGCATGCTTAAGTGCTCTACTGTGTCAGTGTTTTCACTAGAAGAGAGCTGAAGTCAAATGACTTTAAAATTATGAGCATTTCTCCATCAATTTCCATGCAGAAGGTAATTTATCTTGTTTTGTCAAAGTTAGTTGAATATAAATGAGTTAAAAGCTTCTTCTCTGATGTTGATAATCTCCTCATTCATAGGTTTATCCATTAAAGCATTTATCTTTCTAACATTCCATAGTATATCTTATGTTAATAAAATTGGTTTTTGTCTGTCTTTCTATCTATTTAGCTATCTAGCTAGCTATCTTTCTTGCTTTTGCTTGAATATGTATTAGTTGTCTATATGTAGTCAGATTTTATCAGGCTAGTGTAACAAAATGTGTTCAGTTTAAATAAAATTAGCTTAAATGAAATTGTACATGAACATTTTCATGCAATGACTGCACTTTTTTTAAAAAAATAAATAACATCTTTGCCAATACAAAAATAGAATGTGGCACTGGGAGGCCAACGTAATTCCAATATCATTTACATTACTTCAATTTCGAGAGCAACCTCTCAGAAAAAAAACACATCCCTTTCATTCAAATGAGGATGTACCTATATTTATAGCTACACACCCATATCTAAAATTATTCAAATCAGAGAGAATTCATAGAACCAAAATAGAGTTCACATTAAAAGCAATATATAAATGCCTTTTATGTTCATTCATATTGTAACTTTAGTTTTGAGAATTACAGTTAATTACATTTTTATTTAGATACAATTAATCATAAAAACAGATTGTTAAATTATTCTTTTTAAGCATTCAGGAAAAACTTTCATCTGTAAAAACCCTTACTTGATTTAAGTCAAGCAAGAATCTATTGCTATATGTATTTATTTTTTCTCATGAGCAATGGAAGAGGAAGACAAACATTATTCTATCAGCAATGTAATTCTGGATTAGATTTATAGTGATCATAATATTAGATACATATATAATAAAGTCCTAAATAAATAATTTATATTCATTTATTGAGAAAATATGCTGCCTTCTTGAACTTTTCACACCAGCTAAACTATATCCCAGTCTTTCCATCATTCAATAAAATTTCTTCATTACCTCTTCTTATCGCTGTGTTAAAGGTTAAACATACAAAGATCAGCAAGAGGTGAATAAAAATCTTTTAACTTACACCAAAAACTTCCAGTTATTTTTTAACAGCTCACTTATTTTGACCATATTTCATTGTTTCGATCTAGCTTAAATCATTAATTATTTTATCTTGTCTATAAAAGGAGATTAGAAAAAGACATTGGTGATATCTTTAATGGAACTCAGAAATAGATTTGTGGAATTTTCCAATCCTATTGTTCAATGACTGATAAAGAATCACTAGTCTGCTGTACCATTGCTGATACACTATTGAAATTATTCAGCTCCTGAAATTAGATTGATAAGTATAGAAAAACCATGGGGTATAGCCATGAGGTATAGTGAAGCAAAGAAATGACATGGGGTATAGCCATGGGGTATAGTGAAAACAAAAGGTGACTTTGAATCAAAAACCATTTGGAGTCAAATTCTAAATCCACTGTTTACTAGTTACATGACAGAGGTTGAAGAAATTCTCTGAGCTTTAACTTCTGGTTGGGTTAATAATGATGCTCCTGCTAAACAATAATGATAACTATAGTCACAGCAGAATGGTCAGAATTACATGAGAGAGAAAAAGAGAGAGAGAGAGAGAGAGAGAGAGAGAGAGAGAGAGAGAGAGAGAGAGAGAGGAGAGTGTGTGTACGTATTTGTAAAATTATGTGGTTTATATTAAATAAGTTAAAGCATTGGGTAAATATGTGATTGCAACTAGTATAATTTTTAGTTCTCACTTCATATTGATTCATTCAGCATATCTACTCATCTGAGCCAGAAAATGACAAAAATCACTAATATATATTTTGAGAACATTGTATAAAATCTACTTTTTAATTTCATACAATATTGGTATGTCAGCATAGTTTGTAATAACCAACTCTACCATAGAGATTTATTCAGTTTAGTTAAATAAAAAACCACTTACTCATTTATTTTTAACTTGCCTATCAAAGGAAATTCTGAATTGGCAAAATCTTCCAGTTTAGAAAGAATCATGTATTCATTAAAATGTAGGCATTTTAATTGAGTACTTAGTTTACATTATATGTAATATAGTTTTTGCTTTAATTTGCCTAAATACAAATTCTAAGAATTATTATCAACATGGATAATTATAATTGTGGTTCATTTATCTTTGAAAAAAACATAAGCAAACAACCTTTTTTTTTTTAATAATGACAAAGTTGGTAATTTTTTTTTATCTATTACTATATTATTTCTGCTTTAAAATAGGTTTATTCAACATTTTATAGCAAAATGTTTTAGCTAAATACATACTACATTTAATCTTCTATAGCAAATATATATGAAAATTTCATCTTTCTCCATGTTAATTAATTTTAAAATTGCTTTGTTCTGTGATTTCTTTAAAGTAGGTCCTATAAAGTAAGACTTAAGACTTTTTTCACTCTCCATCTGTATAAAATAGCTCATATTTCTCCTTTTGTCCCCAGAATAATGATAGAAATAATAATGTACCTTCCATATTTATTTTAACCATACATGACTAAAAAGTTTGAATTTAGCTTTAATTTGATTTTGTAGAATTGTGGCACAAATTTAAAGCTTCTCAACTAGTTTTTGTATTTAATTTTGTACTTCATTGCTTCGGTTCTAATTAAATGTTCTAAAGACTCCATTTAAAGTACCCACTCCCTGCATTCCTCTTGATTAGTAGGAAAGAATCAATGAAAATTGATCCAATTTGTAGAACACAATTCTCATATTGATAGTAGTTTATATTCATTTGCTTTGCCCTAATCTTTTATTAATGGTCATCTTCAAAATGTCAATTAATGCCAAAACACTGCACAATGATAATGCAAATCTATAAAGAACACAATTTGATACTTTTCAGTAGAACTGTAAGAAGCTGTTGTTAATTTTTAATATATATCTACATAAGTAAATATGACAGAAAAGATGAAAGTGTGATGTTTTGTACTGTGATTTACAAGCCTAGTAAATACAAAATATATAAATTAAACTGAATTTAAGCCATCAGTTTTTATGTTGGCCTTCTATATTTCTACAGTGTAACACTGACTAGTGTGTTATAATAAATAATTTAGAGATGGATACATTGAATGGTGTCATAAATATGAGTCTTTCAGCAAAAAATTATGTTTTATAATAGATATTTAAAATAGTACCTAATGTGATATCACCAGTGAAAGTTGTGATTACATGAATCTACGGTACATTATAGACAAATCCTCAGATTATTCAATCTTCATTACATCTAAACATTTTAAAGTATCCTTGTAATAGATTGAATATTTATAGCATTATGTCGTATTTGCCTTAGTCCTCTTAAAAAAGCTTTTTCTTCTTAGCCATTTGAAAGTTAGAGACAATTTACCCATTATTTCCCATTTTATCCTAAATATATACTTTCTTCTCTACATTTTTAATTGAATGCTGTCTTAATTGAATTCAGGGTAAGCATTTTAGTGCAAACATTTAATCTGTGATAACTAAATATTTTGTCTCTTACCCTTATTCACGACTGGTGATACTAGCTTTGATTACTGAATTCAAGCATTTATGGGGATGATACTTTGACATGTAATCTTCTATCCCTAACCATTTTTCAACGAGTTGATTTAATAACCACTCCTGATGCTTGTCTGAATGAATTTATTTTGTAACATGTTGCAATATAATGACAGTTTATATTCAAAATTTCCACTACATTTTGGCATAGAAGTCAGGGAAATCTCAGAAAATATGTTGTCATGCAGTTTCAACAAATTTCAAAGCTGTCATAACCATTAAAGACATTTGAATTAATTTTTTTGTGAATTGTTATATTTAAAGACAAAGGGTTTTTTTTTTTATTTTAACTTTTTTAGAACCTGTTTGCAATACAGTATGTTTCAGATGTACAGGTTCACACTTCTTCAAATGTGTGTTACTGCATCACACCCAACACTAGTATACCACCCTCCACCACCAGTCCAGGGGACACCCTCCCAAGGTTGCTCTCACTCTCTTCCCACTCTGGTATCCTTAACTCTGCAGTCAGATTCCAAGGGGTCATTTTGATTTTATCTGTTTCTTTGTTTTACTTTTTATATTCTGCAAATGAATAAAATCACCTGGTATTTGTATTTCACATTCTGACTTATTTTCTTGACATAGCCCCTTCCAGTCTTACCATGTTTTCACACATGACAAATTTTCACCTCTTTTGAAGCTGACTAGTATTCCATTGTCAACAGATACTATATCTTTACCCACCCATCTCTCATGAGGCACTTCAGCTGGTTCCATGTCTTGTCTATTATAAATAGTACTGAATTAAGATAGGGGTGCATGTAGCAACATGGATAGAAATAGAAGGAAAAATATTGGCAGAAAGAAGTCAGAAAGAAAAAGCGAAATACGGGAGGGTCACACTTTTATGAGGGATATAAGGAAAACAAAAGGACAAGAAACGTTTAAAACTGTCGACAGGACTGAAGCAAAGAGCAAGAGTGGGAGGAGAGTAAAATTGGGGGAGGGATGGGCATAAGAGATTAAGGGTGATAAGGTGGTGGGAGAACTTCCAGGTAGACAATGATGTAAAATATGTATATGTACATTCAATTTAAAAAGTAAAATTAAATAAAAAATATGAGTGCATATATCATTTAAATTAATGTCCTTATACGTTTTTGGGTAGACGGCTAGGCGTGGAATTGCTGGATCAAATGATAGACTTATTTTTAATATTTTCTGAACACTGTATACTTTTTACCATAGAGGCTTAACCAGTTTACATTTCCTCCATATTGAATAAGAGCCTTTTTCCCCCCATAGCTTTGTCAATACTTGTTGACGTTGGTGAAATAGGTCATTCACAGATATGAGGTAATACTTCCTGTGGTTTAGAGTTACACTGTTAAGATACTAAATGAAAATGGAACATGTTTTACGTGCTTATTGGTCATCTGTAGCTTCAATACTAGATAGTAATACTTCACTGAATTATAAAATATTAAAAATTTAATGGTAACTTGGAAAGAGGTATGGAGTATAGAAAAAAGTAGACTGAAGGAGAAGATGATGAGCTAGGTGTTTAATGAGAGAGTTTATGAGGTTTTATGGAATATACATGAAGCTGAACAAGTGGTACTCAAGCAATAAGATTTGGTCACTGGTATAATATCTAATTAAGAGATGTGGAAGTTAAATCATAAAGTTAGTTAAAACCTTGAACCTTCATCAAATTATTTTCAGAGAGCACTAAACAAGGATGAGTTCCAGAACATATGAGATCCAAGCATTTAAGGAGTTTTTAGAGAGATTACCTTAGGTTTACATAGATATAGGTGAAAAATCTTCTTTAAGCAGATTTAGGGGTCTTGTTTTAAATAATACACATTCCTTATCTTTGTTGCCTTTGTAATATTGTCCTCATTCTCAGGAAGGACAATAAAAGATGCAGTCTTACTCCAAAATTTAAAAGAATATATCCCATAGACAAATTGGCTTAGTCTTGTCACAGGTTTAGATGAATTTTTATTATATTTTAACAATATGATAATATTTATAATAATACTATTCCAATAATATTTATTGAGAGTGTTATACCCACATTAAATAAATTAGCCTATCATAAATTAAAAGTATTTCCTTTGAAAAGTTTCATTTATTGCTAAAAATACATTAGTCTGCTAAATAGAAATCAAGCATAACTTTTAAAATGAGATTGCTTCCTTTTAAGGCATTTTGATAGTTTTGAGCAAACACTATCTGTGTATCCTTCCTACATCAACTTCTTTTATTTATTAGTTTGCATGAACAAAGTTACCTAGTTGGTGGCAGAACATGATGCTAACACTACTGCAAAATAACACAAAAATGCCTGTTTTTCATTTGTGATATAACTTAAAACACATCTTTGTGATGTGACTTAAAACCCTGACCTAAACAACTTGTGCATACAAAGGCAGTAACGGGATAGAGAGGAATCAAGTGGACTCTTTCCTCACATTCAGAGTTGATCTTAAGGACAAATGTGATGACAACCCTCTCTGGAAAGAAAAGGACCTTTGAATAAATCTTATGAACAGAATGAAAATGACCACTCTTCCCTTTCAGTATGCGTAGGTTGGAACCTTTAATTTCCTCATCATTTTAGCTACACAGGCTAATGAAATGACATGTGGATGGGGGAGGAGGGAAGGCAAAAAGACTGAGTAGATAAATAATGCTGTCTTTTCAAAAATCACAAGACTTTTTATCCTCTCCTAAAATCTTCTAAATCATCCTTGAATAGCAGTGTCTAAGACAAAATGTGTCGACCTAGCTAAAAGACTAGCAGGGACACAAAATTAATGACCCCTGTGATGTTTCTAGAGAGACATTACCTACACATACTCACTGCCTGGTTCATAAATGACATTCTTTCTTTCTTAAATAAACAGCTGTGCTTCTTCACTGCTCAGACTGAAACATTTTCTGCATATGCTGTTTAAGGTGATAAAAACCCTGCAGACACCACAACCCTGAATGACCTGTGACTCCACAGCTTTTGATTTAGCAAATACACACGGGTTTTATTGTGCCCGTGTCTTTATCAGCAAAGAAGCTGAAACTCTGTACATATTTGTGTGTAACATACATAGCTACGACATGTGGAGTGACTGAACACAAGTGAAATTAGCAGTGCTATCAGTGGACTCCTCTATTTATCCTAAAACTTAGCATCTAGATATTCAAACTTCAGTTATGTGCTAACCTCATCACTAAAATTCTATATCAGGAAGATGAGGAGCAATTTGCAATTTAAAAACAGCTTGAGAATTAAAAAGCATGTCTTTTATTTAAGAAAAATAATAATAGAGGAAAATTTCTGTATAAATAATTTACTTAGAATCACAAGCAATTTGGGGAGTTTTTTTTTTTAAGTATTAAAACCAACATGTGTAAAGTTAAGTACCACTTTACTTACACATTCATTTCAGAAAACTGACCTCAGTTCTTTAAGAAATTGTTACCTTTTGAGAGACTTGATGTTGCCCTATTTTCTTTCCTGTTCCTCAGAAAAACTATGACATTTTTATCATCCACCCTATTATTTGACAAGACCTTATTTCCCCCATTCCCCCACCCCTACACCCATATGAGGTACTGTCCCTGGAGTCTGTAATTGGCAGGAGATGAAGCGATGATGGGGAGTGATCACAGTCAATAGCTTTGATTAACAATAAGGTAGAAAATTAGCAATGCTAGCATTCAGCCACCCTGCCCTCTCCCTCCTCCATATGCTCCCTCAGTCAGTGCTGGCGGCCTCACAGAGGCCAGTCAGAGTCCTTCGCCAGCTTTGAAGTGCAGCAAAGGTGCAGGCAGAGCAGAGAATTAGGGAAATTAAGGAGAAGTCGAAGCTAAGCCATGATGCTGAGACCCTGGCAGGGTTTATTGTGCTGCAAGAGGGGAGAGGAGGATGTATGCTGTGTGTTGTCCCTGTGTGTTTTTCTGTCACATGTGGATTTACTTGTGTCTGGCCATGCTGTGATCGAAATGGCAACTACTGTTACTCCTGTGACTCCATCAGCAGCTCTGGTGTTGTTTCCGACAGACCCTGAAGACCTAGAGAGGGGGACCGACCACGGGACGCCCATCCCCACCTCTGATAACGATGACAATTCGCTGGGCTATACAGGTAGAGTGTTTCTTTCCCAAATACTAACTTCCATGCCTCTTGAAATGCCACCACCTTCATCAATCATCAACCACCTGTGTAAAATTATCTGCTCATCGACTTCTAACTAACAACCACAGCAACTTCTTGTCTTCATTTTCCAGACTTCATTCTTCAACGGGGAGGTCATATTGCTAAAGGAAACACTTTGGGATAAGAAAGTATCATGAAAACTGCATGTGTTCTTGTTTTCTGTTTTTAATATAAAAGATTGCTTGTCAGCCTGAAACTTTGATATCGCTGATGTGTTTAAAGGATAGTATTTTCTTAGAGATTTTAGATTGAACTAAATTGCTATGAAGAGAAATCAAAGACTAACTGTAAGTAATTGGGTTTCAAAATCATCTGTACTTTCTTTCCTTGCTTACTGTTGCAGCCTTATAAACAGCAGAAACCAAACTCTTATCAAGAATAAGGCAAATCATAATTACCAACTTATATTTTAGGATTGTATTTGCATGACTTATTGTTACCTTATCTACCACTGCTTAAATAGATGCATGTGTACACTGACATAAAAGTAACAAATTAGCTCATTGAATGTGTTGGGAATAGTTCACATTAAAAATGGCTAAGCATGATCATCCTGGAAATATGTAAATGCTTATGTAGAATTTGTAACTATAGTTATAAATATAATTACATAAGATACACATCTGAAAGGATTTAACTAAAATTTGAGTAAAATGTACCACTTATGGCCCATCAAATCTGATAAGGATATAATAGTGGTTTTATTTTAGCAGTAATTTATTATGTTCTTTTCATCAGTTCTTATTAGCAGTTTTCCATACAGTTTGCTAGGTTGTAGACTGTGGAAAGTGTGTATGTGTGTGTGTACATGTGGGTGTGTGTGTGTTAGAATGTCATGACAAAAATGGAGTTTGAAATAATAGACATATCACTACAATATTACAGATAATTGTGTTAAAAAGTATAAGACAATAAACATTGCAATATAATAATAAACATACTTTAATTTAAAAGCATTCTCAGTAACTCCAGTTCCAGGTACTATTCTGAAATCTACATATTTTGCACAAAATTGCAAAATGAAATAATTTTCTCTGTATTACCCATTATCCACAAAATTGTGGTTCTAAAAACTTAGACATAAGTACTAAATTTAGTACCCCCTTTAAAAGCAGGTTTGATATATATTTTATTTAGTGTTACAGATAATTCTCATTTTCTTCCATGTTTCAGCATAAGACCTGAGTTTAGGAGTCCAACAAATCAAAGTCCATTGGTTGCACAATGAAGGTAGTTGATATGATACTTTCATAGAAACTTAGCAAGAACAAGAATTCTAAATGCCATTTCTTAATACTATCCATTCATGAAAGTTCATATTTATGAAAGGAGAAATCCCAAGTAATATTCTTCCTCATGGGTATCGTCACTTTCCAATGTATCTTAGCTCTGTTCCCCTGTGCACATCCACTCTAAATAACTGCATTGCTTATATAAACTAATAGGCTTTGCTTTTGTCTTTTATAGATCCCCTGAAAAAATATATATAAGCAATGCATAAATCAGGTCAGCATGCTGAATTAAGGAAACTTAAATAAACAAAACATTTAAGATGAGATGTATTTGGAAAATTTTTTATTCTTCTTTCCCTTGATTAAGTGGTATTGAATTTCTGCTATTAAACATATCATTAGATGATTAATACAAGGTAGTAAAAACAAAATTATCTTTAAAGTCTTCAGGGGCACTAATTAAAGCAAAACATTTAATGAAAAACAAGTGGAGAACAGTGTTCTAAGTAATCATTTTCAGAGGTGGTGACTATATCTTACTCTAGTACCAAAGAGAGCTTATTCTTTACTTTTTGTTTCAATAAAGTCTTGATTACTCAGGAATCTCTTTGCTATTATATAAATTAGACATGTTATTTGTGTCTCTTTCATTGGCATATTGATTACTTCAATAACATCTCCCAAAGTAGTATATAAGAAATATAAAATAAAAAGGAAATCTTAATCGACTTATTAAGAATTATAAAGAATGTCTCAATTGACTCTGAAGTTGAAATAATCATACAAGTAATAAACTTGAACGTAGAGTTCCTTTTCTTTTGTATAAATATGTGTAGTTGTACATAATGCACATGGTTTTGTGTGTGTGAGAGAGGAGAGCAAAAGAGAGAAACAGAAAGAAAATTTCCTTCATTATAATCACATATAATTGAGTTAATGGGGATCTTTTTATTAGGGGTAATTCAATTCAGAGGGAAATAAGATGGCCTATATGCTCAGGAACATTTTTGCTTATTTAATATAAATTGTCTATCTTTGGTAAGTTCAGAGTTTAATGACCCTGGGTGTAGCAGGAAAAATATTATTAAGAACAGGATGCAAATATGAAGAAATTACAAAATATACATATCAGTTGTCAAATAAATAATTGATATGAATTAGTGTCAGAAGAATTATTGTGAAAGTTGACAAACATATTAGTAGAGTTTAGAGGTCTACTTTTTTGCAAAATGACAGTGAATTTCATGTATCAAGGTGTTCAATTTTTATACTTGTTGCTTTACTTAATTGAGCTGCTATTGAGACTTTTTTCCCCTCCTTCAATCATTTTTACATAGATGCAAGAATAGTCTCCCAAAGGAATCTGTACAATACTAGAAAATTTACTTTGAGGAATGTGAAGCAGTTTCAAAGAACACCAGGTTACTAAAATTCACATTCACAATTCTCCCTTTTTTTTATACTATGAGTATAATTTTCAATGCCAGCTAATTCGCCACTAAAATATTTACTGATCAAATCATTTGGCAGTCACTATCAACTTGATCCATCAAACTAGAATTGCACACATGAATTTATTCTTTACTAGTGATCTGGTTAACAAATGATGATTTCTTATTAAAAACAGTTGCTGTCTAAGTCATATAGCATACTTGTCTAGATTGTATAATTGACTCAATAGAAACCCAAGATAAAATTATATAATATAAAGTTTAGGGAATTAACATATATTGATTGTTTTTCTCATTACCATTTCCAAAAATAATAGAATAAAATCATTCAAGGTTTGAAGACCTTTTAGTCTCTTTCCTAGTAATCAATGAATAAAGAACAATTTCTAACATGGTAGTATAGTGTGATATTAAAGTGGACAAGAACATTATCTACAGAGATCTAACCCATTACATGTTTAACAAAGTGTGCTATAAATATTGAAGATCATTTAGCAGATCACAGCAAACAGCCTTTGCTGCAAGAACAAGTATAGATGGGAATTCAAATTCCAGCATTTTGTGGAATAATACACACATAACAAAGATGTTAAATATATGGTAGTAGCTTTTAAAGACACTTTTGAAAGGAGTTCATTGTTTATTGACTGTTTTAGTAATTAAAGTTACTCATTTATTTTGTTATATCATTGTTTATTTACTTTGAAGTACTGACGATGTTTTGCAAAGATGAATAAACTAAGTAATATGTCTGAAATACACACATAATCCATGTACAGTTAAGTGACACAAAATTTAAGAAGTTTATGAATATATAAAATTTTAGGAAATGAGCTCAATTAGCACCCTAGTAACATTTTTAAACTCTTTAGGAAGCAATAGTTGTTAATTAGAAAATAAACTTTGTGTTTCTCTCTACCAAAAAATGTTTACAAATTTGATTTGTAATGTCTAAAATAATACTTTTTCCCCATTTCTAGGTGTTAAAATTAAGCTAATGTTCTCCATAGTTTGTTTTACTATAGTTATAGTAACATATAGAAGGAAAGATAAATGCAAATGTAGGAATCTTAAAATTGAATAATTATCAGAATTTTGTCAATGTCAATTTAAGTAAAAATCTAGTCACTAAGTCCATAATAACATCCCCTCCACCCCACACCCCTGTCTCTCTAGACACATTGTTCATGAGATAATTGTGAAAGTAATGGGATAGATGAAGAAGAACCAATAATATATAAGGCAACATTGCCAATTGTTTACTAAAAGATCCTGCATAACATATGTTCTTTTTTAAGTATTCATCAAGCCATTCATATCAGCTCTTTCCAAAGTACCACTTACCCAGATTTTCATGTTATGCATTCTTCAGACTTCATCCTTCTAAACTCCAAACATCAGTCCAAAAAACCTTTTGTTATATGTTCAAATCAATTAGATTCAGATTTAGTAGATGACCTGTCTACCACTCAAGGTGCTTTCCATAATAAAATTTCTTCCATTACTACCCTTCATGACATCATCATATGGACTCGTGCTATATTTGTCCACTTCTGATCTATCCAACATGTCATGAACAACTAAATTTCACTTGTTTGATTGATTGAGAAGTTTCCCAAGTAGCTCTGTGTGTGGATTGAGGCAGAGGTGGCAGTATGTCAGAAATAGATGTATTATGAATAGAAGCCAGTACCTGCACATTTGGGGGATTCTAATACCTGTTTAATCCTACTCTTGCTTTGCCTTTTGAATTCCACCTGCTGATGGTATAGTCCTGTATACTACCAACTTTATAACTGAAGCCTGATCAATGATTGCTGCATGCTTTAGAGAGGAAATTAGGTTTCTTTCATCAAAACCCAAAATACAAAGTTGTAAGAGGAATTCAAAAGGAGATTGTTTTCAAAAGCTATTTCTGCTTTTCTCTCAAGCCCTAGGTGGTCCATGCTAAGAGACTATCTTCAGAACTTGTCAGAAGATCATACAGCCTCATAACATCAACAGGGCACAGATGGATTTCCTCAGTCAAATGGGCCAAACAGCAGATTTTCTTTGTTCTATGAACTGAATCAGTAGGACAATCTTCTCTTGTTCTCAGTCATCGTAAAATTGATGATATCAGGACAGTTTGTAAATCAGAAGGAATATGTCACCCAAACATCTAGTTACCAAATATCTAGTTACCCAACAAGTAGATATATTTACTGGAAAATATGAATTAAAAGAACAATCCCTTACCTTTAACATGACTAATCATCCCCCCACCTCTCAGTTCAGAGGGATATTGGGCAAAACTGTACATTTTTATGGGGTTTAATATCTTGTCATGTTGAAGTTACACAGGCTTATTTGGTAATTACTTCTTATAGGTCACAAAAAAATTAAGATTGTACCAATCAAATGAACCAGAATTTTGACTTAGCATAGTCAAAAGATCAAGAAAGTTCCAGAGAAAAAAAGACAGAATGTTGATGTAGCTTTTACATAAGATAGTGAGTGTATAATACTGTACCCACCAAGTGAAAACAAGACTTGTCTGGCATTACTCATTTATTAGAGAGAAAAGGATACATTTGTCAGAATACTGGTTGTGTTTCATTTGCAAGTATCTCTAACTTTCTCTAATAAAGAGCGAATATCTGAATTACTCTTATAAATTAAATCACCACTCTACATATTGTCATTCCCCATAGTCTATATTTCTTATGCACATGTTAAAAAATAAACTAGTGGAGAAAAGAAAACTACTATATACCACCCATGGTATATTTCATGTCATGAAAATTTGTGTTGATTGGCTTATATTTTTACAGAGCTATGGTATTTAATTTGATTCCTTACTTTATTAAGAGTGGCAATTCTAAAGACTTCCTAGTATTTCAAAAAGTCTTAATTCAAAGAGACAAGTTATCATCTGACCAAAGAGACAAGTTATCATCTGTCAATTGTTGATTTGACTGTGGATTCAGTCACAGAAATGATTGTTACAGGATGGATTGTTACAGGATGGATTTTCAGGCATATTTGCAGATGTACATGTGTAAAATATGATCATTTCACTAAGGAAATGCAATAATGCTTTAGATCTCTAGATATTAATATCAAACAATCTGCATTTTCTTTCTTTACCTCAGACGTTTTGATAAATAAGCTTCCTTTAGGGAAGTGTAGAAACTTCTAGTACATGAATTTAATGCTTTACACAGCCCTAGGTCTTTACCTACCTGGTCTTAACTTCACTTAAAAACTCCCAGACTACTCACTGGATGATGGACCATAAGATAAGTATCAAAGGCAGAAATCAAAACGGGATTTTCCCACTGTATCTACATTTTTTACATTTAAAACTTAATTATACTTTGGTAATTTCACAGCTATTTCAGTGCTAGAATCTCATGATCTGTACACCACAGCAAAAGAATCTTTAGGGTTCCCGGGCTACTGAGAAAAATAAGATCTCTCTCGCTCACTCGCTCGCTCGCTCTCGTATTAACTGATATTATGTGATTTTGGCCGCTCTATGACTTTAACACTTACATGAAATCAGGGAGTTAACTACAATGGTAGCGCTTCAATATGTCAGTCCTAACTACAGGAACAAATGCCAAAATGCTTTTCAGGGATGCAGAAGCTTCTTTCCTGTAGTTCCAAATTCCTAGTTCAAGTGTCTTCCGGAACCTTTCAGAAGACAGTTGAAGAGTGAGTCAGTAGGTAACAAATGATAAATTCTCTCCAACATTGAATCCTTCTGTGCCAATGCTGCCTGACTGCAGCAGAATAAATGCCATAGGTTACGCTCATACGTATTTTTTACATTTTTAGAAATTATATTTTAAAAGAGTAAAAGAAATACATGAAGCTGTTTTATCGTGTTTATTTTGCTTAATATAAACAAGATTTAAATACTATTTCAATATGTAATCAGTATATAAATTTGAAATGATCTACTCTTTTTTGTACTGCTTCAGACTTAAAGAACATCTTGATTTGAACTAACCATCAGTCAAGTGGTTGAAAGCCATTGGAATCTCCCCCTTTCCCATTAGCCCTTAAAGATTCTTTGGTTCCATTTGCCAAAGAATCTCTGGCATCTAAACATTATTTACTAAACATAGCATTTGAGTTTAGTTTAGTCACTACCACACACAGCTAGGCCTTCTTACAGCAGTTAGAACTAAACTTTTGATTTCAGAATCTCTGTTTAATGCAATCATATTAACAAAATTTCAGCTACTTATATTCTTCTTTTCTGGCTTAGCGCATTTTGCATCATACGCTATGGATTTTCTCTAGTTTTCTGATGCTATAAATTAGTAAAATCTAATATGCCTTCTTTTCGGGGGTTAGGAATTATAGATGTGACAAGCTGTACATGAAATCTGATCTTTGATCTTAAGGCAATAGGAGCACTGGAATGGGATGTGAAGAGAATGGGTATACCTTTTTGTTGAGGTTTTTTTTATTATTTTTCAAATTTTATTTTATATATCTATTTTGCATCATTATCTACCCCAAGGTTCTCCCATCATCCTGTTACTCATGAACCATTTTAATCTCTTGTGCTCAAGTCTTCCCCCGAATCTGCCCCTCCTCCCCCTTGCTCCATACTTTAACTCTGTTGACAGTTTTAAATTTTTCTTGTGCATTTGTTTGTTTTCCTTAAATCCCAAATATAAGTAAGACCATCCAGTATTTTTCTTTTTCCTTCTGGCTTGTTTATGCCATTATGCTTCCTTCTAACTCCATCCATGTTGCTGTGAATGACATAAATTTCTCTTTTTTGATTGATGAATAATATCCCATGTGTACATATACCACAACTTTCTGATCCATTCATCTGTTTTGGGACATTTTGGTTGTTTCCTAATCCTGGCTATTGTAAATATGCTGCAGTAAACATCAAAGTACAAGTAAGTGTCTTCTTGAGTTAGTGTTTTTTGTATCCTTTGGGTAGATTCCCAGAACCGGGATAGCTGCATTGAATGGTAGTTTCTTTATGAGTAGTTTGAGGGCCCTCCACACAGCTTCCCATGGTGGCTGGACCAGTTTGCACTCCCACCAGCAGTGTAAGAGTGTTCCTGTATCTACACATCCCTGCCAGCATTTGCTGCTGCCCATTTTTTTGAAATGGGCCATTCTTACCAATGTGAAATGGTGTCTCATTGTAGTTTTAATTGCATTTCCTTGATTGTAAGTGATGGTTGAGCATTTTGTCATATGGTATTTTCTCTTTGGAGAAGTGTCTTTAAAGCTCTTCTCCCCATTTTTTGACTGGGCTTTTTGCTTCATTTTGGTTAAGTTGAGTGAGTTCTTTATGGGTCTTTGATATCAGACCTTTGCCAGTTGAGTGGAGCACAAAAACTTTTTCCCATTTGGTTGGGTGTTTATTTTAATTATTGTCTCTTTTGCTGGGCAGATTTTTAGCTTCATATGGCCCCAGTTGTTTGTGTTTTCCTTTATTTTCTTTGCTTTTATAGATGTGTCCTGGAAGATGTTTCTGTGGTATAGGTTATGGGGTGTTTTGCTTAGGTTTTCTTATATATTTTTTATGGTTTCAGGTCTTATATCCAACTTTTTCATCAGTTTTGAGATGGTTTTTGTATATGGTGTGAGGGAGTAACCTAGAATCATTCTTTTGCATGTAGCATCCATTTTTCCCAGCACTATTTGTTGAAACGGCTACCTTGTTTCATTGTGTGTTTTGATCCTTTGTCATAGATTAGTTGATCATAAATGTATGACTTTCTGTTCTTTCAGTTCTGTTCATTGGTCTGTGTGTCTAATCAGAAAGAAATTTAACTCATTCAGTTTGGTGTTTATAGAATCACTAGGAAGAAAGAAAAACTAAGTCTCTAACATATAAGTCCCATTTCATCCCAAAGAGTCTAGCAGAAAAGTTATGTCTTCATCCAAAAATAAAATATCAAGAAGAAGCTATAGGGTAATGAAACATCTTTACATTTAAGACTTCTAAGTGAACTAGTACCTTTTTTTAAATTTCTGAATGTATAAACTGTACCAGATTTACATTCACTGTGATAATTACATCTAATAGATATTTAACTATTTTTGGCATCATCCTATATAAACTTTAAGAAACAGCTTGACCAATATCATAGGTTTTATTGCCCCTTTTTTTCAGATAAGGAAACTGAGTCAGAGTCAGAGTCAGATTAAAGCTGGTTTCCTGATTTGCTACAACCATCTTATTCTACCCCAATTTTCTGTTGTTTCCCACACCAAGGTAGTCGTTTTTGTAGTCAGTTTCATGTATAATTAATAATTGCAAAGTCAGCATGTGTAAGTTTTCAAATGACCACCATTATCCAATTAACCCATGGTTACTTATGCAGTCCTCTGTGTTTCTCTTCAGGAGTAGGTTAATGAATTTCATTATAAATAACTACACAAGTGGGAAACAAAGGTCATGAAACAAAAATGGAACACTTCATAATAACTGTTACATGAAGAGCTTTCTCTTCCCACCAAATCATTGTTAAAGACTGAAATCTTGGCAGGAGCCTAGTCAATTTTAATTCTAATGCTACTAGATTGGTTATAATAAAACTTAAAAAGCTAACAATAATGATTTATCAACTTATTAAGTACAAAACTTAAATTTTACAGATAAAAACAGAAAATTGTGCATAGGGAGTAAAGAAAAGCATGTATGGGAATAATTTCTATCAATTTTAGGATACTAGTTTCTGCGGAAATGAAGTTGTAGAAAGAAATAGAGATACAAATAGAGGACTTTTTGCTTTCTACTTAGAAAGAGAATTTAATATAATTGTGGCAATAATTACTGATTATTTATGAGGTGTAAATGACTGCCTATTTGAGTAGCTTTCTGCATATGTGAAATACTTCATAATTTGAGATTAGAGCTTTATGAAAGAATTTAAGAATTATAGTTCTATCAAACTCCATTACACAGTAAAATATACTTTGTCATATGTTTCTCACTAGTATTTGTATTTAAAAATGATACAGAACTTTGAAAAAGTGCTCTATATTGACATAACTGTATTAAAATCATAGGAAAAAAAAAGAAATATTGGCTGGTATTTAAATTGTTAAAATATGCTTTGATGTCTTGAGATCTTAATTTCCATTTATATCAACTATAAACTCAGTTTTTAAAGATCTAATCCAGAGACAAATATCTGAAATTGATTTTTCTGTTTTATACAAATGGAAGAGAAACTATGGTATCCTTTAATTTCAATAATATGGTGAGCTCTACTACTATGCCATCCAATTTGTCCTTTAAAATATATATAAGACATAATTATTATGGGTAACGATGTTTGTTGACAGTCCTTTTTCAAATGCAATTTGCATGTTTTCAATTGGATAAGATCCAGCAGAGACACACAAAGTCCTTTCACAAAGAACTATACTGAACTGAATTACCATTTCCAGAATAGGGATTTCCCACAGAAATCCTCATTAGTGAAAATGTTCTGAAGAGAATCTGTCAAACTATTCTTTCTATAATTTAGCCAGGACATTACTCTGAACCAACCAGACACAGACATCCTTATTCACGAGTCTTTAATGTTTACATAGCTCTCTTTTAGGTTTTTGTTTTTTGTTTTTTTTTTATAAATATACAATTTTATTTCATTTTGTTCTTTAGGTTACAACCTCTGTATTACTACTTTTCCCCCTCCATCCTCCCTCTGGTGCCCCTTTCATTCTCTCAAACCCCACTCTTTGTTGTTTATTAGCTGCACTGAGTCCATAAGTCTCTTTCCTATGTTAGTGTCTTTTCTCTGGGTGAGGGGCTGCATTGTTGGGTCCAGACGAACCTTGCTGTTAGATTTTCAGTCTTAAGTTTGCGTTGGGTGGCCTGGTTTTATTCGTTTGTGATCTGTCCATGTTTTCTTGCTGCAGGCCGTCCTCTCCAATCCAATCCCATCTCCATTGCTTTGCTGCTTTTCCTTATGGCTCTGGTGTCCGACTTAGGGTGTCTTGCCCTAGCCAGTGTTGGTCAAGAAGTTTCTCTGTGAGTTCAGGCTTCTTTGAGTGACCTTTGAAAACCATCTCCTCTGCTTCAGGTTGCAGTTTTGATGTGGGGTCCTTTATCCCTTCTTTGGTCATCCTCTTCTCTCCCGTAATGAGGGGAGGGTGTGTTGCTCTCCTTGAATATATCTCCAAAATGAAGATCCGGGTCTTGGCCCAACGAGCGCAGAAGTGCGCATGGTGACATCGTGTCTCTACGGTTGGTTGTTTTTCTGGTCTTACATGCACTGGTTCACTTGGTTGTCCATCTGTTGTAACCAACTCAGGCCTGTGGACTGGACTTTTGCCTGGTCCCTCACCCGTTCTATGTTGTGGTTGGCATTGCACATAATCTGGTTCCTGTGTAGTTTAGCTGGAGTAAGAAGTAAGAGAGAGATGGAAGGGGCCACCCCCCCGCCCTGCTTCTGTCATAAGTTTCCATTAATCACAACTGTACAATGAAAAAAGTTGTATAAGGAAAAATTCAGAATTGTAATCACTAATGATAATCTTTAAAGTAAAACTGAGATAAAGAGCTTTTGAAAACAGCTTCTATTATTACTATTTTACAATTCTAATATTCTTATACTTAATTTCAGTGACTTAATTTTTTATTTTAAATAATTTATTTATATATAAATTTCACATATCTGTGATCTTTGGGGTTCACCCCCCTCCCTGATCACTGACTTAATTTAATTAAACTATTAGCTTTATAAATACTCTTCAATGGATATGAAAATTTGATGCTTAACAGCAACTATGTAGATGAACATGTGATGGCTGAGAGAAAAAGTTAAAATAAGTCTACCTTTCAACTGCGTACATGCATTTCTTCTACACAATTATAGCTTTCCAGTTGCTACTGATGCATATATATATAATATAATATATAACATATTATATTATAATGTATATAATTATATAACCTATGTTATATATGATATATATGTGTGTGCATAATTATATATATTATATATTGAATTACATATATTATATGTGTATCTTAGAGAATCATTTATGCAAAAAAGGGGTAATTAATAATGATCATTAATTATTTCATTTGTACTATATAATTTAAATTTGTTTTGCAGATAATTATAAGAATCGACCGTTTTAATTAAAAACAAATTTCTAGTGATTACTGAAGCAGATAATGAACAAAAATAAACATGGCATTTTGGGGACAGAGCTAACATTCTACAAAGGGTGACAAATTATTTGGTTATCTTATCAGAAATGGGTGAGATTGCCTTTCACACAAACACCTGTATTCTACTCAACCAACACAATCTGACTTTTTGAAGAAAATAAACTTGCAAAATCAGAATAATTCCTAAACTCCAAGAAAAATATACTGAATCCGAGAGGGAATGGGCAAGACAAAAGGATGAAATATGTGAGGAAAGGTGACTGGCTTGTGGCAATGGAGAGTTGGTATAGTTTGAGCAAAGCATTTGCACGTATGGAAGTGGGAAGTCATATCCCCAAGAATAAACTAGTAAAAAATCAATAAAGCTTGAGAAAGCAATTTTTATTTGAGATCCAATGGGAAATTGTTTTATTTTAATTTAAAATTGCTTTAACTCTTCATTTCAACCAAATGACAATTTAAAATTGAAACTGTATAAAACTGCTGAGTACTACAAATGTCATTTAGTAAGCTTCATTTAGTTAGGTAATCAAAGAGCATCAACCAATTTCTAAAAACTACTTGTATTAAAGATTTTGATCATTACACAACACATCCATTCCCATTATAGGTAATTTATAAAATAAGCAAGCACAAGGTAAAAATAGAATCAGCTTCCAACATTTTAATATGCCAGTGGTTCTCATCCATCTATAATCCTACACACACACACACACACACACACACACACACACACAAACACACACACGCACACTCACACACTCACACACATACATACACAAAGGCAAACACAAAATTTCATTAAAATTTAAAAAGTAATTAAGACTTAAAAAAATTACATCTTAGAAAAAGTAATTTATGCTATGTTCAATAAAATTTGTTTTATGTTTGTACTCTGTTCTAATTCAGGTAATGAATCAAGCATTGATTCTTTAACACAATCTCTCTGATAATCATTGGGTGACAATAGGATATGAAACCCACCACTTCACACTTGACTTTTACCAAATTTGTCATTTTTTTTATAGAACCATCTTGTCCTATTATGGATTTCCTCATTCTCAACCTTTAGCTGCTTAACTATGAAAAATCTCATCTGTCAATTGTGTGTCTGTTAATATAAGAAATCATTTGAAAATACTTTCATGCAGACCTCTTTTTTGCAAACCCTATATCTATGGTGAGATTTGCAGTTTTACCAAAAAGCAAAACAATATCTTTTTAAAGATTTTAAGAGATTTAAGATTTTAAGATATATAACACAAAATCTTCACTTCAGATTTTGTGTTAGTTGAGATGATCCACAAAAATGGACTGAATGAGAGGGGATAGATGAAAGATGTGAGTGGAAAAGGTATTTCAAAGAAATATATTTATAACTGATGACTTTGTAAGTGACTCTATTACTCTTATAATAGCATTCATTTTGCTGTATAATCTAAGATGTCTGTATACTCAGATTACAACTATTATGATAGCAAACACTTGCTGTTTTCCTCATTTGTGTTTTGGTAAATACATAGCATGTTTTAACTTGCATTTTTAAAAATTCGTGTACATTGTTTGTAGAATAATTATTCAAGTTTAAATATCCTGAAAACCTTTATATAATGTACTATAAGTATACCAGTACTTATTCAAAAGTGTGTTTAAAATTGAATGTGAGCTTAGGATTTAATACTTGCTTAAGAATTTTAGGTCTTAGCAAAATTAATGTAGTTAAAATAATGAATGTGCTAAACACAGTCAATTGTTGATTTAGGTTCTTGTAATACTTGATTAAATGACAATGAAAATTAATTCTTTCTATAGTTTAAAGCTTCATAATGTGAAAATAGAATTGTCTTCTTTCCTCAGGCAATGTTAGTGAACTCAGAGGAAACAAAAAAGCAAAACTATGTGGAGCTATTACAGCTCATTAAAAATGTTGCTAATTTAATGAAATTCTATAGTGTGGTATTACAATAATAAAAATGATCTGCACTAGTAGATTCTAATAAAAATGGCTTTATGTTTCCCAGAGGGAGCTCATAAATGGTAAATATGGTAAATCTCTGATTTATAGACTCTTAGAAACCTCTGAAATGTCAAACAGAGATAGTATATTTTCCTTGATATAGCAAGTTCTTTTTAAGTTTAAAGTTGACTATTTGCTTTTTAAAAAAGAAATAATTATAAAAACAGTATTTTTTTTCATCTAGTCAAGTGACTTTTATTTTAAACAAGGTATCCAGATTTATGAATAGCAAATCTATGACCATACCTAAATGTATAGGCTTTTCTAGAATAACTTTCTGTATATCTGTTAACTTTTTCACATTTAATAGAATCAAGACAAGTGGGAATTAAAATCCAAACCAAAAACAGTTAATCTCCCAGTAACTGGTAAAGATATTTTATCCTATACAAATAAATGTTTCCTAGAGCCATAAATACCAAGTGATGGCTATAACTAATGCTACGGATGTGTGGTGACATCTTTAAGAATAATAATATAAAACTTTGGGGCATACATTTTTGACAACATACATATTACAGTCAGGCATTTTTCAGTGAATTTCCATCTTTCATAATTCTTGTTTCCAATTCAGGAAAAAAGCAATATATAATTGTAAATTATAATTATATAATTGTTGACACTATTAAATTTACTAAAAGTGTAAAGAGTGCTTTTTTATTCTATTATTATTATAATAGTAATACTATTACTATTGTAATAGAAAAAAATGTATTGGAATTAATGAAATAAAATGAAAAGTGAAATCCAAGTTGCACCTGGGAGTATTGCTCTTTCACATACAAGTCATGGACTTTCCAGATTGCTCTCTAGAATGACTGCACACTTCTGCATACCTACCACCTAGTTCACAGTGATGCCAGTCAATCAGATGAATAACAAAATTATATGACTTAGAAGCCCGGCACGGTGGGATGCACCTGTAATCCCAGCTACTTGGGAGGCTGAGGCTAGGAATCACTTGAGTCTGGGGTTCGAGACTACCTCAGGCAAAACAGCAAAAATAAAATTGTATGACATAGTTTTGATTTATCTGATTTCTAAGTAGTTGGAATATCACTTTGTATGTAATACTCTTTGGAGAGTCCTTTTCTATCAATTACCTAATTATATTCATTGTCCATTTTTCTCTCATGGTCATTGCTCTTTTCCTGTAGATTTGCAGTCCTTTGTTGATTTTATATATTGCAATATCATTTTCTTTTAATCATTTGTTCATCTTTCTCTGTGGTGTCTCAAATAACAAACCTTTATTTTTAATCATGTCATGTTATTTTTTAGTCTAGTTTTGTTTATGAATTAATCACAAATATAGCCTCCTGAATTTTTTTATTCAAAATAATTTTGTCATTCATACTTTGTTTTTTAAAATATATTAAGAGCACTTTTATATGGTATTATATTATTCTTTATATTTTAAATCACTTTCTTCATACTGTCTGTGAAAACCATCACTTTCTCCTTTGGTAGTATTTCATAGATCATCATCACTATATATGAATGCGCCTACTCTAAATTTTCTGTTCTGTTACATTAGTTTTTGTGTCTGTTCTTGAACCAATATCACACATTTTTTTAAATATAATAACTTTGTAATTGTCCTTCAAATAAGATAGAATAAGACATTATGGTTTCTTTAGGAGATGCCATCAAGAGCATGGGTTATTACAGTAATTAAGATTAGTAATGTAACTGAGTTAACTGATCCCTCTAAGACCCACGATGATGTGAACAGTACCTAATTCATGCAATTGTTTGAGAATTAAAGGATAAAAATAATGTATACCTATTACTAAACAAATAGTTGAGGTAAGTACTCAGTAAATGTTGATGGAAGATAGTTAATACTGAAAGAAAAAAATAGTAAGATACTAAACCAGGCTTCTGTTCTTGTTAAGGAATAGAGGTAACTAATTTATTGCATGTTTATTTTAATGTAATAATACCTAGTACAAACACTGGATTTTTTTAAGTAACATTGTATTATAACATTATTTAAGTTTTAGGTGTGCATCATTAAATTTCAAAATGTTTATACCACATTTGTATGTTGTTTCAGTTCACCACTAAAAGTCTAATTCTACCATTATAATAATCTGTTTTTACCTCATTTTTCAACCCTCCTTCCCCATTTGTTTAGATAACATAATTATCCATATAATATAGAAGTTTACTCTGGCTTTATTTAGTTCACTTATTTATTTTTTTCCCTAAACCACATATGAGTGAAATCACATGGAATTTGTCTTTCTCCATCTAACTTATTTCATTTAGTATAACCCCACGCCTTGCAAATGACAGTATTTTATCCTTTTTATGACTGAATAATATCCCAATAGTTAACACACTACATTGTGTTTATCCATTTGACTGTTCATGAGTACTTGGGATGTTTCTAGCTCTTGGTTATTGAAAGTAATCTTTTAATAAGCATGGGGTGCATGTGTGTGTTTGTTGTTGTTGTTGATTTTGAGACCAGGTCTCACTACATTTTTAATTGCATAAGTTGAATGTATGTATTCTGAATATATGTAGCATATATAGTTGAAAGGTAAAAAGAACATATATGTATACATATATTCTTGGACAGGGTTTTTTAAGACTTCAGATGTGATAAAGGTGATAAAATCTATATTTAATTGTTTTAGATATATTTTAAGGATAAATAATGAATGTTCATTCTGAATTCATTATTTTGGTTGGGACATATAAATATAAATGTATAAAAATGGAAGAACGTTAGTAAATTCATAGGAATATTTGCACTTTTAAAAGTTGCTTACTCAATAAAAAAAAATCCATTGGTTTAAACTTAAGTCAACCTTCCTTTATTACAGTAAGCATTGTTTTTCTTCTGGAGATAATGTGTTTAATCTCCAAAGTATGTGAAACTTGATGACCTGAGAGTCATAAAATCACAGGCAATAGTATATTTATCCTAAAACCAGGATCATGATTCTATATAATATTTTAGTTGGTCTCTCTGATTGTAGGCATTGGTCTGTGTTTGTTTTTCAGTCCCATCTTCTTTTTTTTCTTCTTTTAAAATGTTCAATTAAAATATATCTTCATTAAAAGAAAATACACAAGTTTAAATCTCTTTTTGATAAACTGCTACTAGTATATGCAAACCATACACAATTATTAGTGATTTATATATTTTAAGTTAAATTTAATCAAATATGTGCCTTGTCTTCACTACATATCAATTCAGTTGTTGGCAGAATGTTTTCTCTTTCCATCTTTTGGTTTTGGAATCTTGCTAAGACAACCTCTTTGATAATTTACTTTTGTGTTTTCTATTATTTTGTAATGAAATGCATATAAGATTTTATCCCAAGTCACTAGGAATATATAGATATTAATTGTATACACAGGAAGTTAATCATTCTTAATTGGGATTATCATAAAACAGCACTTTGAAGGAACATCTGAAAATAATACCAATTATAAATGATAAAACAGCAGAGGAGATGGGTGGGAGGAAGGATTAGATAGGGGAGGTTAATATGATAATATATTGGCACTAGAACTTGGGTAGAGGGTAGTGGAGTGCGTGCACATGCGGAGGTGTGAAGTTGAACATCCAAATTATACATCTATGTAAGCAAAAATAGCAAATCAATAACATTTGGAAGGGGTGGAAGAGCAAAATAACTCCAGTATTTCTCATGTACTTGTCTCTTTGAAGTAAACATCTGTGCTCGTAACATGTGTCCAGTATTAAATACCAAAGATAGTAATGTTTTATCCAGTGAAGCAAAGCAACCAAACAAAAACTTGCTAGAGACCTTGTTAGCTCCTTTATAAAATAGTATTTTTGTCAACCAACCATTACCAAATATTTGTAACCATCATACTTCAATAATTTGTCTTTTGATCTTAGAAGTGATTAATATAAATTGGCAAACAGAATGTTTGGGATATCTATTCATTACTTCCTAGAAGGACTAAATAGCAGCTTTGTCTTGTCCATGTATTTTATGCTTGTATTTATAATTCTACAGTTAGAATTGAAAATCCTAAATAGGACCTTTCTGATAATGGCTTAGGCTGTGATTGTATCACATAAGCCTGATACTATGATGAGGGCCACAACCTTATATTTGTAATATTTTTAATAGAAAATATCCTGTTAGCTGAAAATTAGTAGGCTTTAAAACAACTAATACTTTATGCCATTTTGTAATATTGTACAATGTTACAATATTATGCAATTGACCACACCTTGCATCAAAATTAATGTATATTTTATAATTGTTACTACACATTATCATATGAAGGGTACTATTTTTAAGGAATCTATGCTGAAGTTTTTTTTCTGTTTTATATGCACATTTTTAAACAACCACAATAAGAAATACATAATACATGCATCCTCACACACATACACACACACACAGGCACACACAAATGCTGATCAACATTAGTACTGAAAGAAAGATTCAATAATGGCGTTGAGGTTAGATAGGCTAACGCTCTGACTACATCCCCTAGAGTATAATGAGATCAACTTCCATTAAATGCAGACTCTGTGAGCTGAGCAATATATTGGTTCACATGAAACTTGTTTTACAAAACTCATTTGCATTTATTGACATTTTGTCCCACCATACTTTAAAACTTAAATCCTAGCACAGCTATCTATACTTTCCTAAAATGTTCAGATTCAGGAAAAGGAATGCTACCCAGAAATCCTGCGCACTTGAATTCCCTCAATATTTTTGTGCGTGTTCATACAGCCCTGACATCAAAGTGGGAATATTTGCCATTCTTTTATTTGTTTATTTATTTATTTGTTTACTTGCTTACTTACTTGTTTTGTTTGTTTTTTTTTAAGACTAGGTCTCACTATGTTGCCCAGGGTAGTCTCAAACCCTTGAACTCAAGCAATCCCTGGCCTCTTGCCTTCCAGTGCTCGGATTACAGGTGTGCGCCACCACAACCGGCTATATATGTCATTTTTAATGTTCTACTATATTCAGATATCCAATTTGAAAATACATACATCCTGAAGCTATATCTTTCCTTTCAGATTCTTGTTATTCTCAGATTAGTGCAGTTCTGCCAAGAGCAAAACCCTAAAGAATAGCTGTAAGGATCAGAATCCTAAGCAGAAGCAAGTAGAAAATTATGAAGCTCTAGGGCAAAAAAAAAAAAAAAAAAAAAAAAAAAAAAAAAAAAAAAAAAAAAAAAAAAAAAAAAAAAAAAAAAAAAAAAAAAAAAAAAAAAAAAAAAAAAAAAA
>PVHY01010518.1:0-30024 GCA_004024945.1 Uropsilus gracilis
TTTTATTGTTGACATTTTCTGTAGTTAACTAGGTTTAAAGATTGGTTAGATCACATTTTATTTTAAGGCGTAAATAATTTTTTTTACATTTATGTCATTATTGGTGCCTGAGAAAAGAGTGTAGATTGTAATCTTTCTTAGATTGTGAACTTTCTCAGATAGTAGTCTTTCTCAGTGTAATCTTTCTCAGAGACAAAGTTATGTTTATGTTAAATATACATAATCAACCTTCTGATGTTTTAGATGTACATGAATATATATGTAAATAACCATACATATATTAGTCAACATTTAATGAGCAGTCACTCATTAAATAAAATGTATATATCATGAGGTGACTTAAAAATCTTGAAAATATGATAGTGACTTAAAATCTTGTTACTAATATTTTCCCCTTTACTGCTATACTTTTGCTGCATATTATCAATATCGTGTCAAGTAATATGTAGATATACATAACTGTTAAAGCTAGACTATATTTAGATGTCTTTTTAAATATTTCTAGGGTTTCTGTTTTTACTTTTCACTTGTTTAATGCTTTTTGTTTCAGATTGTGACCACTGCTTTTCATATGCTATTGCAAATGTAAAAATATTAAAACTGTATATAGTTTTATGCAAAAAAGATGTACTTTATGTAAGTTGTGTTTAACTTCTGAGTGATGGATTAAGGGTAACTCTAAATTTCTTTTATAATGAACTTTTATACATTTATAAAGATCAATATCCTATTATTCTTTACAAAAGAAAGTAGCTTTAATAAGGAACTAGGGATATAACTAGCAGTCCCTACCTACCCACCCCCATTTTAATTACAAGTAAAATCATAGCCACAACTCTTTCAGTAATGTGTTTGTAACAGGAAATTTGGGTTGCTCGAAATTGTTGCAAAGAAATTTACCAGGGTTTTTGATATGACTTGAGTACCTTGGACAGTCTTCTGAAAATCTGCCTAACATCCATTCAGGCTTCTCTTGAATCTGAGCCAAATAACAAACCCTTCAGTTGAATGTTTCAGTCCAGACACTGGCTTAAATAAAGGTATTCTTAACTTGGAAGCAACATTGCAGCTTTTGGCTGGAATAGCTTGGAGAGGAGCTTCTTCAGATGAGCAGCCATGAGGGAGTTCTCTGGGTACATGCATTTTCACACATCTGCTAATGCAAAAGCCCCAGTGTGAGCATTAGTACTCAGGAATGTGATGTGGATTTGAGATGATCGCCCCAGGATTTTGGCAGGTCAGCACAAATATTATCTTGCTCCCATATGTTTTTGTAGGATCTTGAAAGGGAAATCATATACATTTCCTCAAACTGACATGCTGAATTTTCCCACATACACCAAAAACCCTCTTAACAAAAATAAATTCAGAAATATGTATATATGACATTCATCTATTTAGCATCTGTTGTCAATACAACATAAGATGATGGCTATGAGGAATCACATACAGTTCACACTTTCTTTGATTTATGTTCAGTGACTGCTCTCAGAAAACCTGAACCAATGGATAAAAACAGCAAGATCCCACACTTTGAGAAAGTCCTTGTTCTTTCTTTCTACTCAACTTGTTCTTGTTTGTGGTGGACAAGATCTGTGATCTCATTTCCACTCCTTGCCCATGGATAGCTGGGTTCTCCCACTTGGGCACTGTTCTTGTAATGTCTGATATATATCTGACAGATTAAGTATAAAAACAGCCAGGGAACCCTTTGCAAGCTAAGAAATTTGCATGTTATCATAATGATATTGCATACAGTGTCACAGGGCATACCTGTTTCATCACCCTGGAGCATCACGGTTGGTCCTGTTTCATCTGGGGTTTGGTCAAGAATGAGTACTCATTCATTGTTGACTTCCTCTTCCCCCAAATGTTTTCTTTCTCCAGTCACTCAATCCCTCTGAAGAATGGTACATAATCTGCCAAATAGTTGGGTTACTTTTCTCTGCAATTCAGTTACTGTTAAGTTGATAAAGACAGAACTAGTTTCAGTATTTACTGGCCACCATGTCAAGCTACACATTCATTGATCCTGCTTTCATACAATCTGGTTTAGTCTTTTTCATTTCTATATCACAACTAGGCCCTCCTTCTGTAGGAACTAATTTTGAGATTGTAATGATTAATCTCGATTTTTCTATTTGTAAATAAATTTTGTTCTTCAGTGCTATTGCCCCTTTAAATTAACTCTCCAGTTTTTATCTGCTTATATCACCTGTGTTTCAGGTTATTAGGTGCCATTAAAAACTGGCAACTAGGATATGTTTCTTTCACATTTGGTAAGAACTCAAATATCTGACCTCACATCTTTTGCTTTTAATTTTTTATTTACCTCTGTTGCTTTACTGTTGGATTATTTAATGAGATATGATTTCTATTGAGAAACAACACCTGGAATTCTGCTTCATGGTAGGAATGGGAGAGCAACATCCTCAGGTTAATATATCACAAAATATTGTTCTGGGTCTTGAGATATTTTTCTGGTATTTTACTGAAGCACCCAAGTCATATAGCTTACCTTCTGAATTTAATCAGTCTGTTCAGGTCGGGCTCATAATATATGTTTCATTTTCTTTGTTGACTGCTTTCTAGTGTAGAACTATTATTTTTAAGAACTGGTGATCCTTACATATATTGGCAATTTATTTTTTAATTTATTTTCAGGACACTAGGTTTCACTATGTGCCCAGGGTTGTCTCGAACCTGCAGACTCAAGAGATCCCTAACCTCAGCCTCCCAGGTAACTGGGATATCAGGCACACGCCACCATGCCCAGCTTATATTGGCAATTTTTAGTGTTCTTATTTCAGTGCATGTTCTTATTTTGGCTTGCTTTTTAGTGAGAAAAACAGGGAAATACTTCTTTTTATTCTTCACTTATTTTTCTTGGTGCACTAGCTAGTTAGTTGTGTAAATATGGTCTTTCTTCCTAAGATATGTGAGATTTTCATCCTTCTGAAAAAATATTTATAGCCCACTTTCAATATTCTACTCAACTTTACAGACCTGCCTGCCAAATGATCCCTGGTGTGGGATTGCAGCAGGTTGTTTCCTGAGCTGTGCCGTACAGATGATTTTCTGTGTTAGAAGATGCTATCAACTCACCTGGCCTCTTAGTAACAGAGAAATCCTTTGTTTATTCATTTAGTAGGCAGATTAACCCTAATGAATATTGGCTTCCTGGAAATAGATACAGGTGACAATGGCAAAGTGAGGAGTGGGGAGAAGTAAGACAAGTTCCTTTTCTTTCTTCACTTGTAAATAATGGTAGCCTTCATAGCAAAGTATTTTAAATCAGAAAGGAATGCAAAATATTTGAATTTAAAAGCTAGATTTAAATAATCAACCTGTAATTTTCTTTTTTTTTTGATTGGTATGTTTGTGTGTGTTGCGCGTGTGTGCTTTTCAAAAGCACTTTAGGTTTTGTAATTTTGACTAATAAAAAAGACATGTCTTTCAAATTAGAGTTAAATAAAAATATTAATTTAATATTTTGTGCTGGTTTTGGGCACAACAAAGCACTTGGACTGGAATGTGCCATAAAACTTTATGAATTAAGAGAGCATATCATTCATGAGTCTCTTTCATAGCACAGCGTAGTTGTGTTGTGATCATTTATATGCCTTCTTCATGCTGCTTCAGTGACATATTTGTTTACTCAGGCACACAGTCAGTAGAAAATTATTTATAACGTTATGTGGCAACTTGTAAGAAATTTCTGAAATTAAACACTTTAAAATTATTTTTCTTTGTTGTAACTAAGCAAAAATAGTTTTTATGAACATTATTCTGGATATTTGATACAATTTTAATAACATGATGAAACATTTGTGACTACAAATCTTAAACTTTGCTTACTGAAGGAAAGAGTCCTTTACAGCATTTTTCAGTGAATGGTTTTGGAGATACATTATTCCCAAGACATGAATGTATAGACACAGATGTGAAAAATCTCTTAATGTTCAACCAAACTTTTCCAGATCTTACAGCTATAATTTATTCTGCACTGTTCAAAGACTCCCCAAATATCTTCTTTTACATAACTTTATCCATTGGAGGAAAAGTTAAAATTCTTCCCCTCTATATTAGACTTTTCATGATGCATTTTGTAGTTGACTATAAAAGCTCTAGAATTTCACGAGAGAAGTGAAAAAACAGAGTTTACCTTTCCATGACAATTTATGATTTCTCCCAGCTATAGAGATGAGAGTTTTTTTTGAATTGTGTTATGATGAGCTCTGAATATGTGTAATATATATGAATCAGAGCCAATAGTAAATTCTGAATGAATCTTGGTTTTTACTTAAGATTACTTTATCCTTAGAACTAATGTTTCTGTAACCTCTGACCAAATACAGAAGATACAAAGTACTTCCAAGGTTGAAAATTTTTCCTGTCCTCTTGTGAGTAGTTTAACTGAATGCAATGTATGGTAAATTGTGGCATGTGTGTGTATCAGAGATAAGTTTGCAAAGTCTTAATTTACATACTATCCTTAGCCAAGATACTTTTATCGACTTGTCAGTAATTTATTTCCAAAAAATATTAGAAAAAGAGAAAGCAATACACATGTGTCATATTTCTTCACATGAACCACTGCCTGTGTTAACTGGCTTTTTCTTTCCTTTTTAGTTAAGAAACCAAAGGACAACAGTCATTATACGATTTTGTATTTTAAGTATTTTCATAATCCAACATAAATTGGCCCACCCAAGGATTAGGCCTGTTTTATAAAGATGTGTTTACATAGTCATTGGGTGAAAGATTGCAGAAGTTGAACCACTAGTTTTGAAAGTTGAGCCAGACCAGGAAAAATCAGGATACAATTTGGCACTTATGGAGACGAAATGATTTCCTTTTTAGCTGCTGATTTCTACTGGGAAATGTATCCTTGGACTGAAAATTGCATCCGGAAAAATGTTTATGTAGTGTTTTTCAAATGACTGATTATTCTTCTAACCTTTAACATGAACTGTGTCTAATTTTGGTCTTTTTTTTAACTCTTTCATGTCTAGTGTTTTTCTCTTGGTGGGAAAACTATTACTGACAAACATGTCTTAATTTCTGTGAATACAGGAACACTTTACATGGCAGTAACTTTTCCTCTACAGTTATTTTTCCAAGCAAGTATTTCATGCCCTAGTTGTCTACCCTTTATCATGTAGACATTTATGTTTTACATTATGTAGCAATGTTAGAGGCTGGGTTGCCTGAACAGCTGCAGCTCCACCTCATATTCTACCCTTACACATTAAATAGGAGCTTCTTCACTTTCCGACATAATCTTTGACCCATCAAGTCTCTATCATGATCAGCACTTGCTTAATTGTTTTTTTTGTAAGTTTGTAACTTCCTGGCTAAAGTAGTGTCCACCACATGTGGCAGGAGTCTCAGCTCATTCTCCACACAGAAAGAGATTAAGGCTTCATCATACAGACACACTAGTGACCATGGCAGAGGGATGGGGACATTGTAGGTTCACAGGTTGTTTCTGTTCACAACCTACACGTTATTTATGCTGTCTAATGCAATAGCCATGAGCTACATTTCATGACATAAATTTAAATGAATGAAAATTAGATTCTGAGTCTGAGTGAGTTGCACTAGCCGTAGTACAAGCCTATCCTTTCAAACAGCACAAAATACATTTCTATCATCAGAGTGTCCTTTTGGAGACTCCAGGACAATAACTTGAAAGGAATGGAAGAACAGTTGCCCAGAGATGTGGCAGAATCAAAAATTGCTGAACTTGAGTAAAGTCTACCACATTGGTAAATTATATGTTTGCTAATGTTCCTGAGATGTTCTTAGTCTCTTTCTTTTTGTGATGAGACACTTCCAGAAAGTGAGCAGGGTGATGTATATGTGTGTGCAAATATGTGCATGTGCTGCTTGTTGCATAAAAAAGAAATCTTAGGCAGCTGATACTTGAAACTAACATTTTGCTGAGGTGGGTCTCCTATTGAAGGTGGGATCTGTGTGACATTCATGTG
Source organism: Uropsilus gracilis (assembly GCA_004024945.1). NCBI lineage: Eukaryota > Metazoa > Chordata > Mammalia > Eulipotyphla > Talpidae > Uropsilus > Uropsilus gracilis. Next base: position 5,994 of record PVHY01010518.1, read on the forward strand.
CTTCTGGAGAACGACATCTAGGAAAGAAACACCACAATTCCCATTGAGATCAGAAAATCTTATTAAGGAATTTGAGCTAATTATCCAAAGTTTGACTTTTCTTTTAAAGAACTCATTCATTTGAGAGATTCCTTGATACTGTAAATCTGACAACTAAATCTGGTTTTTGTTGGAAGACTTCCACCAGTAGTGTGAGTAAAGGATGAGCACAGAAAATAGAATCACACACTGCACAGACAATCTGCGCAATATTACATATTGACTTAAAGCAGATTTTATCTATGGATGATGTACAGAGAGGATATTTAGCAGAACATGCAAAACTTTGCTCAAGATTTGTATCTTGTTTGATTGGTGATCCAGCCTCTTGAAATGTGGGGGTAGCAGTTAATATATGTTCATGCAAACCACATTATAGTTATTTCTGAACCTAGTAATTATAATAAATTTGAAAAAGTTCCCCTTTTTTCCGTGACAAAGTTATTTTCACCCAGACTTGATGGATTTGAATTTGGCAAGTGATTGCTAGTCCTTTACTTCTTCTCTGTCTTAAATGGTTTGACAGCTATGTAAAATCCCCAGAAATCAAGTAACCAAGCAGAGTTTGTGACAGTAACGGTTAACCACCCTCTTTGGTGTTTCTGCACTGTCTTGTCAAACATCTGGAAATCAGCATGTTTGCAGACATCTTGCAATATGATTTCACATTTACATCATTACACTAACTGGTAGAAGTTGGCTTTTTTTAAGGAAAAAAAAGCAACTTTTGGTTTGTCGCAAGGTCAAGTGATGATTAGTGATACAGTCTCTCCTAAACACATGTTTAGCCTCGAAAAGTTAAAACAGTTCCCCAAAATTTGGTAACCATTAGAGTACTTCCTAAGTCACTTCCCGATGTCAGGCTTAGGGCGGAGAGGGGGCTAGGGCTCTATTGAGCTCTCTGCAGTTTTCTACCAAGGGGATTTAATTTGGCAGCTGATCCAGCCAGAGAAACACTCACGCAATGGCAACACTACACAGGAAACACTTTCAAAAGTGCTGTTTTGATAGAGGATCATGAGATCAGGCAGAGTTGTGAACTTCATATGGAGCCTCTACCGTGTTGTAATAGGCTGGCCACCTGAGGGTACAGAATAAGAAAGGAAATTAAAGGAGGAGGGTCATACAACTTACAGGTCATTCTCTTGTTTCTAAAGGGGAATGCTAGAAGTTATGAAATTCTTTGAAGTTGTGGAACCTAATTAATGAATTTTATAGTTGTTATTATTTTTGTTTAACATTCCACCATCGTTATTCATCTTTACATTTTAACATGATTGTTAGCGTAGACTGTAAACGCTAACCTCATCAATTCTGACCACCTTTTTATAGCTCTCAGAAGAGCTGTCTTCCAAGGAAAACACCGCATTGAGCAAAGGTTGTACTTTTGGAAGATGGACGTTTTATAATGATAAATTCTGACAACTTGCTCTGGTCGCCATGTGTCTCCCAGACCTGCCGGTGGGTGGGTATTTGTCAGCGATGAGAATATGTCTGAGGTAGGCTGCTCTGTATGATTTTCAATTTCCAATGCTTCAAGTTTCCTGAGAGTATTCTGGAAACAAGAGTTTGCTCTTCTTATGTGTGATGCATTTTGTTCTTGTTCTCCTGTGAACTACTCTTAGTTTGCCTGTGCCATTATTTTGTATGCTGCAATTTTTATTTATTTTTTTTTTTGTGAACCACTCTTCAAGGTTTACAGAAGCCATTTTTTTGTTTGTATGAGGCAGACTTACTCTTAGCAGATCACTCATACACACACACACACACACACACACACACACACACATGCCCCTCAATCACAAAATTCTAAAGAAAAATAAAATACTTAACAAACCTGCCAGTACTTTATCTGGAACCAGAGTGATACTTTTTTTGTTACTATTTGTAAAGTCAATATTGTATATTGTATATTTGTGGTATCTTCACCTACTCTGTACTTCAGACAGCTGGCAGGTCCAAGATAGAGCATATGGATGATGCCTTAATAGCATCTGCCCACTTGTTCTAATCATGTATTTGTTAGACAGCTGAAGACCCACATTCAAAGTTGCTAAGTTTATATGACAAATTGTAAATACTTTCTTATCCAAAGGTCTTTCAAATGCTTAATTATACATAATTGTACAGGTATTCCTCTTAATCCTAAACCCCAGAGCACCTTAAAAGTCAACAAATAAAATGTCTTCATAATTCATTATGAGAAAGTAATCTGTATAATTTCCTCATTATCATGAATTTCCACATATCCAAAAGAATAATCAATACAACCCCAAGTAACCCCATTCATCAGAATAATGACAAAACTGATCTTAATTACCTCTTGCCTGGAATACTGTAGCAGTGTCCAAATTGGTCCTGCCAATGTCAGTCTCTCTGACCTGCCCTTCTCCCCCTTTCTCCTGTATGACACTGAAAGAAACAATCTTCTTCCTCATAGGCTGTTTTTATCATGTTATTATTGTTTCCAGGATCTCTTACTAGCACCCTATTTTGCAACCTAAAGTCTAAATAATTTGAATGGAGATTCGAAGATGGTAACTTGCTTCTGGTTTATTTCCTCTGTAAGCACCTACACTCTAGTCAAAGTATAAGTCTTTTTAGTTCAGTTGGACTTGAATCAATTTGGAGTGTAGATCATAAAGTTAGTATCAGGAAACATCTTTCTTGAGGTCTTATCAGAATCTCACTTCCCAAAATCAGTGACAGATTAGGGTTCTGGTTGAAATGGGATAAGCAGGAGACCTTGAGTGGTTATATTCTGAAGTGTTCATCACTTTGATGGGTCCTAGTTCCTTAAAAATGACATAGTTTTATTTTAATAATAGTGAACTGGAAGAAAACTAGTCTTAACTAGATGTGCTTTGTAAGGCAAAGGTTCAGAGTGAGATGGCATATTCATGCCATCAATGTCAGAAGAAACATCAATGTCAGAAGAAAGCTAATTATTAGCTTCTAGCAGACTTATTGGCTTTGTTGCCAACATGTAGCCATATCTTGGGCTAAGTACACCCCTGGTTTCTTTCTGGATTCCTTGCCATACTGTCATATGCAGACAGATATAAAGTAGTTTTCAGATTTGGTACTAGAAAAATTGGCATAAATTTTGCATGCCATGGACTCAGTGATTAGCTTGTTCATTTACACACATGCTATATTTTTATTCTGTACCTGAGGGGTAATTTGATATTTAAGCTTATGTCCAAGAATCCTGTACATGATAGCAATATATGTAGATCTACCTTGCTATTAAAAGTGAATTTTCTCTGTTTTGCATGGATACTATTAAAAAACTTGGTTCTAATAATTTAATAGTTATTGAATTTATGGGGAATCACAGCAGATTTATGATAATATAGGAAAGATATAAACCTATTTTATGTGGAAGAAATTGTGGTTTAGACTTTTGATAATTTCACCAAGACAGCCCAGTAAGTGGTGGACACAGATCTCAGCCCATATTTCCTGACTCATTCTATTCTTAATGTTGCTCTCTTGGTACCTGCAAGTAAGTGGTGCTTGTATTTGACTCACACATGAATGCTATCATTGTATATGACATTTAAAGCCCTAGTTTCTAGAATGAACTCTGCTAGTAACCGTTTCTGCTGACTGTCAATAAGACCATTTAATATTTTTCTTAGATTAATATTTTTCTTAGATTTCTAAGATCCTTTTCTGTGAACAAGAATATTTGGTGTGTTCATAATTTTAGGATTCTAATTACATTTAAGCAATGTGACTGTCATACTACAGACATTAGAGTTTTATCATCGGGAGTTTGTTATTGTATTTCTTCATGACATTGATGAAAATACTTGTGTAAAGGAGAGTTTCTGGCATTATTTTTATTATTTTAAATTACTTACTGTCCCTCTGTCTCAGCCTTACTACATTTGACTTAGTTAACAGAATCAGCAACTGGGGGCCCAAATTACAATTCATTAAACATACTAATGACTTATTGTTAAAGTGAAAGTATACTCCATACACCTATGTTTTAAGAGCTTGTGTTTGAGAATTTGAAAAAAATCCCAACCATTGGAGTTGTAGTCCGCCATCACTAACTTATTATTTTTACTGAAAGGTCTTTCTTCCTTGAGGCGTATGAGCCCCCAGGCCTTTTCAGCATGGTGTTCTCCACTTGTCTGTTTTTCTTTCCCTGGGAGTGCTGATTAGTGACTTGTGGTGTGGATTCTGATTTATCGCAGACCAGAGCTGCCCCTTAGGGGCTGAGCAGAAACACTCATGAAGGAGCCCTGATTAAAAAGAGTGGTAATGAAGACAAATGTTTCAGAGGGAGTTGAGAGAAAACCAGTCCTTGGCATTCCCCATAGCTCTTCTGAGCTTTTGAAAAGGAGGTAGTGGTAGCCAAAGGAAATATTTCTCCTTTGTTGTTTATTTCTCATGGCACTGGAAACATTTTTCTTTTCCTCCTGGGTGTTCTAATTCTCACTTGTTAACTACTTTTCATGCAGGGTTGCAATTAACCCCTGGCAGATTCCTCACCAGGTTACCCTTATAGCCACTCCATCCCCCAAGAAGTTTTTAATGCTTTGACCTATAACCGTTTTAAAATTCTTCAGACTTGACACTTTTGCCTAATTTCTCAGATCATTAAATCACACTTTTAGGTTTCTTTCCAGTGATTTTTACTAAATTTGATGTTAGATGCCTATAATCACCTTCCCTTCTTTCCCCCCCCCCCCCAATAATTTAGAATGCTAGTAGAAAAGGTGAAATCCCATTCAGTGGCAATTTTACTCCAACTGAGTCAGAAATGTCTTATCTAGTGTCCTATCCGTAGATGGACATCATGCCAAATTACTTGAATCTAAGTGGGAACTTTACAAATAGTATCAATGCTTGATCTGGGAGTTTGGGGCAACTACCCAAAGGTGGTAATGCTGCCATCTCTGGCCATAAGAACTAAAATCCACTGCCCAGTCAAACCTAACCAACATTCTATTATCTTTCAGAAGATTACTTACCAATGGAATGAATGTTCAGGAACTAGATTGATACACTTACACATTTTTTTTCACTTACACAAGTTTTAAAGGATTCAAATATATTAAATAGTCAAAAGAACAATACCTGAAATTAGTGAGAACACTCTAGGAGGGAGAGAGAGTCATAGAACACCATGAAATATTCTGGTGAGCAAGAGCAGATCACTCCATGTGTGCCTAGTTAGTATGCATACTTTGTTCAGTACTGAGGAGGGGAGGTGGAAAGAAGACAAGAAATAGAAGAATGAACCTACTCTCTGCCCTTGTCAGGTGGATGAAAGGCAGATACCCAAGAATGCAAGCAAAGTTCCTGTAACGCCACCACCCAGTTAACCTTACCTACTGCATGGTTTGACTTTCAGAGGTGGGTGTGACTTCTTGCCCAATCAAGTGAAGAAAGCCTTGATATACTTAGAGAATTTTGTCTTATATCCAAAGTGAAAGACAAAAAAAAAAAAAAAACCCAAAAAATCTAGATCTAATCCAATTAGATAGACAAAGCCAATAAAAAGAATCATTAGTTTGAAAATAGTCTTTAACAACTTTATGACTTTTTTTGAATTTTACCTTCATCTTAAGGCAAACAATGAAAACAGAAAAAAAAAAATAACATGAACAATATAATGTTTTTCAGGTATTTGGAGTTAGCCCATTCTGATAAACATGTAAGATTAAGGAGCACCCATTAAGAGAAATTTTTCACAATCAGTTATTTCTAAAGAGGTCTGGTCCCTCTGAATTCTCTAATGACAATGAGAAGGTCGAGATCTAAGTCTATACTAAATGATGTCAAGCACAAGGTGTGCAGAAAAGCCAAAAACTCTAAAGCTCATCTGGCAACAGATGAAGATTTAAGTGGCCTGACTAATCATGAGGTTTGTAGAATGACTTTAGGAGCATGCTCCAGAAATGAGCTTAAGGAAAGAATCACATACAGAAAGGGAGAAGGAAGTCGAATTTGCCAGTATGGTCAATTTGAATCATTTGACATGACTTCCCTGTGTACTGGGGAAGAAAGACTCTTTTAGCAGTTTCTACAACTAAACTGAATCTCCCCTCTAGAACTGATGGATTCTTCCTGGTCTTAAATACTGGCATACTGTTCTTTATTTTTCCTGGCTTCAAACTGGCATATTAAGATTTCATGGTTATCTGAATCTTTCTTTGAGTATCTGGGAACACATCAGAGAAACCAGATAGAAAAAGAGGGAAAAGGAAATAAGTTATTTCCTTAGCCTTTTGAAGCAAATGAATTGGAAGGATGCGTTTTGTGATGCTCACTGGCCCACAACTGCCTGAAATCTCCTTATTTTATAATTTTTAGCAAAATATTTCACAGACATGTTTTGCACATGATTTTCACATATGTATCCCCAGGATCCATGGAGCAGAGTTGGCAAAGTTACAGCATCAGAAGACTACAAAGTGATTTGAAATTGAGGGATGACTTAAGGAAAGAATCACATGCAGAAAGGGAGAAGGAGATAGAAATTGTCAGTTTAGCTGGCCAGTATGGTTTTATAGCAGTTAAATTCAGAATAAATACAAGACCATTTTACATATACTTCTTCAAAAGATGAATCAAAGAAGTATAACTTCAAACCAGATTAAAATGAATGATAACCATGAACATAGATGGGTTATTGAAATAAAAAATGTGATAGTCAATATGCTCAGTACTTAATGAGTGTCATTTCATTTAATCTCCATTTTATAAATTAGGAATTTGAGGGATTAACTTAGCTGATTTGCTAGTTGAGAGTCATTGTTCTTTATACCAACCAATGTTATCTCCCTGTCATCAGTTAATTCATTTATAAAGTATAATTTATAGATTCTTTAGGTTCTAGAATTCTAGAAAAGTATTAGAAAGTTGGGAGACTTTGACATGGCAACATGTTTAGAGAGAAACTAAGTTGTGATTGTAGTGACAACTCAAGTTAATGAAAACCTAATATCAATTAAGCACATATTATGTACCAGACACTATGTAATTAAGTTACAAGCAGCTCAATTAATCCTCAGAAAAATCTTTTGACATAAGTTTATTGTCCTTAAGGAAAATATAATTATTCATAAGAAGTCAACCTCATTAAAGAAATGAAAGACATTTGCTTAGATTTCAAATGGCATTAGTAATAATAGTTTATGATTGTGGTTCTTAGCAATAAGAAAGTAGAACTATGAAGCAACACAGTTTTTTAAGAAAGGCTTCTCCAGAGTAATACTCAATACTTTTCCTTTACAGTTTCTTTTTTTAAAATAGGGCATCTTGGAAATTTAGTCAAAGTGACGGCTTTTTTTCATAATTTGAATTTTATATTATCAGATATCTTTCTTGAAAATAATTCTAAATTAAGGTGTGATGTTTTGATTGTTTTAAAGTATCTTACTAGGAGTAAAGTCAGGACTTTCTGACATAGAGAAAGCATATTTAACCTTGTGTTAAACACCCCATTTCTTTGTTCATGTAAGGACTCTTGGAGGTGTTTCATATTATCTTCATTATAACAAATAGTTATGATGACAGAGGTGGTTTTGTAATAGTTGGTGCTTGGTTTAGCCCTAATTCTCTTAATTCAAGGGCATATTCTGTTGGTACTATGGAGCTAATTTAAGGATGATTTTGTTGCACTAATCAGATTATATCAGTGTCAAATGCCCACTAAATATCAAGAAAATTTATATCTGCATTAGGTAAATGTCATCTCACCAGAAGTAGCCTGAAATGAGCTTTTTATTCATAGGGTACTACCTCAAGTATTGTATTTCAAGCAAACTTATGAAAAAAAATAAGCGTAAGTCAGTTGTTTCTCTAACAATATATAGCTAGAAAGTACTACTTCAGCAGTCAGAGGGAAATGCCCTGCATTTGGGCATTTCAACTAAATTTTCACCTTGATGTCTTCTGATGCCTAATTCAGGGCCTAGCAAGTTGTTCCCTCTGATTCTAACTGAACCACCCAGGGTTTAAGAATGATTTTTCTCATTTTTAAATTGGAAGGGAAAAAAGGCAAATGAAGATGATTTCATTAATCCTGAAAATTATGTGAAATTCAAATTTTACTGCCCCAAATAAGATGTTAATGGAACCCAGCCACATTCATTCATTGATGTCTTGTCTATGGCTGCTTTCTTGCCATACTAGCAGAGTTAGCAGTTGTAATGGAGACCATATGGCTTTAAGATACTTCCTATCTGGGTCATTACAGAAAATGTTTGAAACCACTGATTATAAGATCAAATCCAAATTCTTTTCTAGCATGGCATACAAAACCTCCATGGTCTGGCTCCCATGTCCTCTCCCCACTTCAGTTTTCTACTCTGTTGCTGATAAGCAGACAGAGCTCTCTACCCATTCTGAACTACTAGGACTTTCTTAGTCTCCATGGTGCTTTCTACCAGATTAGTATTTTTCCCCTACTATGTCCCTCTACGTGAAATCATTCCTGTCCTCCTGGACACCCCTAAATATTTCCTACATGTCTTCCAGTGTTTTGTTTTAAATAACCCCTCTGTTCAATGAAACTCTAGCCTACTGTGTTGTGTTTTCATTTTATACAAATATAGTCTTGTATTCATTTTTGAAACTCTAGAACATCATTTCTCATCTAAGCACCATTGGCATTTTACATGGGATAATGGGGGTGTTGTGCGTTGTAGGATGTTCTCCCTTTGACCCTTGAATGGCAATCAAAAATGTCTGCAGACATTACCAATTTCCCTATGGTGGGCAAAATTGTCCCATTTGGGAACCATTGCCCTAAAACTGTACTGTCAGCTGTCTATACTGGATGTTGAGTAAATGTTGATTTATATATTAAATAGCTTGATTTGCATTTGATTTAGTACTTCAAATGGATGATATATATGGTGTGCTAATTGTATCTCAATAAAACTGCTTTGGATAAATAGACTTGGTTCACCACTAGTGCCTATTAATGACATGATCATGGTGGTTTTGTTTTGTTTCCAGAACAGTTGCCAACACAGCTCATTGTGTCATATACCATGCCATTTGAGGCCAACTATGCATTTACTTGTTTTTTTTTTTTTTTTTCAAAGCGTTAACATTAGTTAACATTGGTTATGGTTCAGAGGGATAGCATCATACCCCTTCAGGTGGATATTACCACATCACACCCACAATCAAGGCACCCATATTTCTCTGCCATAGTTCATTGTCCCCCCCCTTTTTTTTTAGATACTAACTTTAAGCCTGGGAAATTGGTCTGATTTTCACTTTGTGAAATGCCAATATAGTAAGATCCAGTGACCTGCTCAGAAGTCACATAACTGGTGAATGGACAGAGGGCTCCTCAGCTTTTGTATGGTTTCCAAGTCTCTGTATCACTTGACCATGTCGATTATACAAATCGGATAGTAGCTGCAAAAAACCTAACTCTTTGTCCAGGGTTAATGTACTACCAAAGGCAGTGCGTAATCGTAACATATATGAGCAGATTCTAAGTAATGGGGCATTGTTGTTGTTCACAATGTTAAATACTGGGCATTGTATCAGTAGGACAGCCTGTGTACTCTGTGGATGGATGATAATGAGTTTTTTGTTTCTCTGTGTTTGCACTTTAATATATTTTTTATAGTCCACCATGTCTTTAGATACTGAATTGAATGCAAACATCATTAAAATTAATTTTCATTCTTGCCGGGCACGGTGTCTCGTGCCTGTAAGCTTCAGCCTATGATGGGCCGGGGCCAGGGATCGTGGTTCGAGTCCCGCCTGGGGCCTGTAGCGAGACCTAGTTCCAAAAAAATAGCTGGGTGTGGTGGCGTGTGCCTGTAATCCCAGCTACCGGGGAAGCTGAGGCTGGGGATTGCTTGAGTCCATGGTACCCCAGGCAACTTGAGCCTGCGGTTCCATGGGCAAAAATAGCGAGACCTGGTCTCAAAAAAAAAAAAATTAATTTTCATTCTCAAAAAATATTAATGAGTGGCATTATCAGTTCTATAGTTCAATAAAACTGGCTGCAATTGTAGAATCTAGATATGATGTAATTGTTATTGGAAATATGAACTGTAATACCTACGAACTGAAATTTAATTTAGTTTTAACTAATTGAAATTAGTGTTGTGTGGTTGGTACTTATATTATTGAATGGAACATCTTTAGGAGCATTCAGTTTTGAAAAACCTAAGCTTTTAGGTTTTTCTAAAATATCCTTAACCATAGCAAATCTCTTCATGGCTTAGAACTGATCCCCTTAAAGTAAATACATTGTTGTAAATCAGTATTACCTAAATAAACATTATTTTTTAGAAAGTATTGCTGGAGTAAGAGATTTTTACTTTTGAAATTCTAGATTTTTTATTGCTAGAATATTTGTTTTTTGCTCTTGTTTCAAATGACAGCTACATTTAGGAATCTACCAGTAAATTACAAAAGTTTTTTTCATTGGCTGTGTTGTTGAATATTTTCAAGAGAAGCAGTATTTTGCTATCTTGTCATACCCATTACATTTTAATTATGAAGATGAGAGTAAAAATAATATGAAGTTTCAACATTTTAATTGGCAATACATTCTTGAAAGGGAGAGAAATATTTCAAACATCAGCCTAAATTAGCTATATTTTTTGGAATGTTTGATTGAAGCCCTTTTTATGACTTTGCTTGTGTGTGTGTGTATGTGTGTATGTTCATTAAATCTGTTAGATCTAGGAAAAACTCATTTTTAATGGAGACAAAGATGAGTTCTAACATTGAATATTGAAAAGTATTGTTAATTTTCATTTCTATATTTTACCCCAACTCTTACCTTGTATTATGTCTAGTTATTGAAGTTTTGGATATGCAGTCTTCTCTTGATCTTCAACAAAAGGCCAAGAAGTGATAGATGCATTCTGAAAGATTATACATTATTTCCTTACAGTTATAGATGATCTGGCCTAAAATATTGGAAGACTTTAAAAATAATTTAAAAGATATTTTCCCTCCCCTTTTTCCTGACTAGCACCTTTTAAGGAAGTGTGATGAGGTTTAAAATATCTGTGATCTGGCCAAGAGAGTTTCAAAAACAGGTTTCCAAATCTGTGGTTTTGGTGTTTCCTTTTACTCATTTGTCTTTCTCCTTCAGTTTCTTACTCACTCTCCCTAGAGAGAATTGACTGTTGTATTTGCATTCTGTGCATATATCAGGTAGGCTCAGCAGGAACCATAATGTCCAAGAGTTGGTCAGCTAAGTAAGTAATTACTTTCAAAAAATTCCTCCTGTGAACTGCTTATCAGAAAAGTTCTATTATTGATGGTTTCCTAGATCTTAACTACACAACATAGTTCAGTGTGGTTAAAAGTCACCAGAATGCATACTTGGGTGTATGTGTGTGTGTGTGTGTGTGCGCGCGCTCTCAAGAAATGAAAAGGTTGGGTGTGTGTGCGCGTGCGTGCGTGCGTGCGCGTGTGCTCTCAAGAAATGAAAAGGTCTCCCTGATATCTATAAACTCCCAAATTCAGGTGATAGAAATAACACTTTGTTGACAGTATTACAAAGCAGATCAAATCCAAAAGAGGGAAAGATTAGTAAAGATTAACTGGGGTGATCAGAAAAAATTCCTGGAAGAAAATGCCAGGTGCAGTATAATTTGGAGAAGAGGTAGAAAATTTGGATGGATGAAGATTGAGAAAACTGATTTATGTAGACAAGTGAACTAAGCCATCAATATGAACACATACTGGACTGATTTGGGGACAAACTGGAGTATGCTTTGTATGTATAGGGTGGGATAAGAAAGGGCAAGTTGTGAATGATCCAAGAATCTGGAGAGATTAGGGCTAGACTACACAAATATTGCCAGTAGATGAGTTGAACAGGGGACAAGGAATGAGATTTTTTTTGAGGTGGGTAAGTAATGAGTGCCGAAAATTATTCTAGCAGTAAGACTGAATAGATGTGGGAAAGATGAAAGAAAAGACAGTCTGTTAAGTGGTTCTCACAAACAAACATTTACCCGGTAATCACACCAACTGAGGCTTGATTTGTAAACCCACAAAAAAGTTGCTAATATTGTGTTTGTTTTTTTCCTAAAGAAAAAGTGCTCTGGCGTTTGGCCATCTTAGTATAACCTTTGTATGATTTTGAAATGCCAAAAAAAGAAAGAGAAACGAACACTTATTATGAAGACCATGAAAAGTTTCTTGTTTATGTGTCTTAATGGATAAATAGATAGTTCTCACAAGAAATGCTTATGTGAGTTTTTGTCCTTATAAAATGACTATGGCAATGGGCACATTGTAGATTGTACTCTAGTGGTTTGATAGTGAATGATTTACGATACATTTTGTCCTAATCTGCAAGTGTGCTGATAAATGTTAAGTAAGCAAAAAGCATGTCTTCTTGTGCTTTGTTCATTTGAGTGGTTTTTTCCTAAGTGTGATACTGAAATGGTGTAGGCAATAAGCTGAGTGAGAGACCCATCCCTACCACTGCTTGCTTTTTCATTATCAGTACCTTGGCTTCTCTTTGTTAATTTTCTTTGCTTCACCTGCACAAAGGGACTGGGCTGGATCATTCTGACAAGGGAGTAAGGCTTTGTCTCCCTGGAGCCTGAGTCTTCACACCAGTATATAAATATGCTCCAACCAAGACCTTTTTACACTTGTGTGTGGGACATTGGTATTTTAAGGCTAAGCAGTCAAGTAGGTTGACTCCACTCTGTGGCCATTGAATGAATGATTATACCAAGAGACCGAAGTTCCCAAAAGGTGGTAATTGAATATTTTTACCCATTTTTTCTTTCACATCTGGCATTTCCCTGTGTACCCACTCCTTCTTATTATTGATGTTTACCATCTAAAGGTTGCTTTAAAAAAAAAAAAACAAAAACAAGTTAACATTTATTATTAAGGTTCATGGCTAACCACTTTACTTACTTAATCTCAGTTAATCTTATTAATAGTTCTGTGAAATATTGTTATTCCTCTTTCAGACATGAGGAGCTAGAGACTGGAGAGGTTAAGCAACTTGTACAAAGACACAAGGTATCTAAACCCAGATGTAGCTGAAGTTGATGCCTTAACCAGTAAGCCTTTCTTGATGCTAGCTAATGTGACCTGACCTGGACTTATATCCATAGCAAAGTCATAGAATTTTATGAATGGAAAGGGTATATGGAGGTCTGCAGCCCTCCCGTAAAACAAAAACTGTGCATTTAAGAACTGTTCTCTATTTAATTAAATGCATATAGTGTCCTGAGTGGCAGTGATATTAGTGGTGACATGGGGGGAAAGGGGTTGGCAGGAGTTTATCATCAGAAAAAATTGATTTGTGATAGAGGTGAAGGCAAAAAGGGGCATTCAGAGGAATAAAGTACTTGGAGGATCTCTGCTTTTTCATGTACTGTGTCTGATTTGATGACATCTGGGATTTGCTTCAAACTAATACAGAAAGAGGGAAGTAGATGTGGATGTGGACTGGACAGGATTGGCCATGGTTTGATGGTTGTTGAGTTATGTGATGAAGGCTTGGGTTTTCCTGTGTTTTTCTGCCTGTTGTAGTGTACAAAATTCTCCATGATAAAATGGTTTTGAAAATGTATTCATTTGAAAGTACTGTTTTCATGATTTTGTAATGCTTAGGTTATGTCTCTCTCTTTTCATCCAAAATTTTCTTGGATGTTTTTGAGTCAAAAGAAGTATTTTCTTCTAGCTTTTGTTCCCTCTTGGAATCTGCTTTATCTCTTTTTCTGATTATTTCTTAAGGAACTCAACTTTTTCCAGCTCTGAGGTGAATCGTCAGATGCCTCTATGGCTGCAGTATTGAGATAATTTATCTAATTTCTCTTATGAGTAACTTCTTTTTGACATTATTTTTGAACTCAAAGATTTTTTGACTTGCTTGCATTGTTCTTGTTAGTAAAAAAAAAAAAATCTCTAGGATGTACTTAGTAATTGGAGTCAGCTGCACTTAAGACTGTTCAGCCAGACTGTTATTTTAGCCTTCACTAGTAGGGTTTTTAACACCAGTTTGACCTTACTTTGAAACATTCTCAAAATACCATGCTTTAATATCGATTTATATACTTTCATATTAAGGCAAGACAGGGTCCCTGGGGAAAAAAATAATGAATCTCTTACGTCCCACAAATACAGGAATAGAGGTAGATTTTCTGATTTTGTTATTTAAAGAAAAATAGGAAAAGAGCTTGGGTGAAGTTTCCCTTTGGTCACAGTATAATGCTTGCAAATGCAGTGTAAAGTATACAAGTCACGGAGAAGATGGGCTGCCCCCTATCTTTAGCTGGGTTGGTACCGTTGGCCTGTCTAGTGCTTGAGGGATAGAGACTATGAATGCCCTATGCATAACATTGAGTGGATACTCAGTAAATTTATTTCTGATTTTTAAGTCCTAAATTCCCCAAACTTTCTGCCAATAATACTTTAGTCAAGTGAAGCTCCAGTTTCTGATTTCGTTCTTCTCTTTGCCTTTCCCCCATCTGTATTTTTTGGCCACTGGTAAATTCCCATCTCTAGTCTGTCAGAAGCAGAATAAATTTAGGACTGTAGATATTCTTTTTTAAGGAGACCGAGAGGGTTAGCATATTCTCAGGACTTCAGTTCTTTCTCTGAACAACTACCAGCAGATCCTTATAAGGCAACTTGACTCCCTCCCATCTCTTCTGAGCTTTCTGTATATGTCTGAGCTTTCTGTGTATGTGTCTAGATTGTGTGATACATTCAGTACCTCTCAAGACCTGGGATTTTTCAGGCAATTACTCAGATTTGTTTTCTTATGCTGTGTGTTGGAATTGAGCAACTGTTTCATAAGGAAATATGTGAATATGGCACTCCGTATTTTCCGCTGATGCCAAACCCTCAGGTGCCTAGTGACCAGTCCTTTCTAAGTTTAAAGTGCTGGCTTCTTTACATCTGTTATGTCTCTCAAATAAAACCACCATTCATTTAAGATATTTATATAGTTGTTGGCCCTCCGTAGCTAAAATGCAATTTATTTAGCATCACAAGATTTCCCTGCTTGCTTGTTGCTGAGCTTAAGTTCTTTTAGCTTTTTCTACTATTGGGATTGTTTTTGTGTTGCAGAGGATACTAAAGTTGAAATAATTTCTTACTATGTTGATTGACATGAAAAAAATGACTTTGTGTAGGTTCATTGAAATAATGATCACTGCTAAGAGTCTCAGACCAGTAACATTACAGCCTTTTGAAGAGGTCTTCAGTGACAAATTGCTCTAAACCTGTTTGGCTTACCACCATAGGTTTAAAACATCAAAATATAAAAGTGTTTAAAATTTTCTTTCTGTTTCCTTATCAGAAATATTCATTTAGACCATAACAACTGTTAGAACAAGATAACAACTCCAGGCCAGCTGTCAAATGTTTACCATTATCAAAACTCTCCCTGGAGGGAGATGCAACTTTGGCTCGCCTCACCGGCAGTAATTTAATTTTTCCTTCATTCTGACTCGGAAATGGCAGCATTTTTCAAAGCTTCCTCCCACTGATGGCTGAAATTTTCCTTGTGAAATGATTTCCACCAGTCTTGAATCTTTCTTGTTTCTGCCGTCTTCACCTTTACTGATGGCTCTGCAACTCATCACCAGCTATGCAAACTGACAGTTCACATCCTGGGGCAGCAGCGGGGCCTGGCCTGCAGCACGGAGCAGCCTGACCAAATTTACGCTCACAAGATCTCTTAATTCACAAAAGCATTTGCTCTAGTTCCTGTTCTCTGCTGCAGGGGCTATGGAGAGGGAGTGGGGGTGGGAGCCGGACCATTGGGAGAATTTCTGAGAGAAGAGAGGCTCTCTTCACACTCTACTGAGTACACAGACTTTGGAGATGAAAAACAGACGGAGAGAGGTATTTGCAACCATCTTGCTGATCTGTGCGGGAGTTCATTGAACTGTACAGTACAGCACCAAACCCCGGTGTCACTTACTGTTACTTTTGAAAATTGCCCTTAAATGCTCAGCACAAATACCCCTCCTCCTTGTCCTTAAGTTGACAAAGAATATAAAATTTAAATAGAAGTTAAAAAGCTAAATATTGCAATGAGAATGACCAGAAGTTGCTCTCCTCTCTCTGGAGAGCTCTGTTTAATATGATACCCCTTTTAACAAGAGTGGACAGAGGAAGTTTTAGGTTTGATTTGAACTTCATGTATATGACATATTTCATTTTTTCTCCTTTCACAATTTCAGCCCAAGCCACTTGTTTGCAGAAACCACCAACTCTTTCCTGGCGGCTTCTAAGATGCTCCTGGAATCTGAAGTTGCCTTTTATCTTCTTAGTGGTAGCGACATATTCTTGCCCTTTTCCCCTGTAGCTACTTGGCTCCTCCTGCAGAAGACTCAACCCTCTCTGCCCAGGTGGCACCTAATTATTGCTCTATTGTCCAAGATCATGTGTGGACTTGTGTACCTGTTAGGGTCACTCTGAATATTGCATTTGAACACAGATTGTTTTAAATGACTGACCAGCTGGAGTATATCTATATAGTCTCTGACCAGAGGTCTAATGTGATCTAATCAAGTCGTGAGGTGTTTTCCTGACATTGAAAGTGGGACTATCGTCTACGGCCATACCACCCTGAATGTGCCCGATCTCGTCTGATCTCGGAAACTAAGCAGGGTTGGACCTGGTTAGTACTTGGATGGGAGAAAGTGGGACTATCACTAAAGTGAAAATGATCCCTGAGCTGGAGGGGCTCTGTTCTTGCACTAAGTGTGCTCTTCATTTCCTGTCCTTATAAAGGGTAGGATTATGTGTGATAGCAAAATCAAGCCAGTCATCTGGATCCCACTAATTCAAACTGTATGATCTTGCTGAATAGAAGTTGATCATTTGAGTTATCTCTGAATAAAGTTTGTTCTGCACACTGGTGATCAAATACTATTTCCGAGGAAAATATTCACTTACAGAAGAAAGTATTCTAAACACTTTCAGACATAAAGTCATAGACATCATTCCTAATTATAGATGTATCTTGTATCAGAGTACATCTCTTAGGCTAATACTTTCAACAGACATTCTTCTTAAGGATAACTATGTCCTTGTTTCAGGCGGACCATTTCCCTAATTTCCTGAGTTGAAGGTAAATTTTATAATCTCAAAAATGCTTTAGGAGTACACACTTGTAGTGCTTACAGAGTGCTTGGGGTATGGATCAATGTAAGATTGTATGTGTTAAAAGTCTAGAAGACACGTAAAAATTAAGTTCTATAAGAATTTTAGATCAGCAGTGCGATTTGTAAGGTATCCAAAACAACATACATATATGTTTGTTTTTCTGAACCAGCTAAATATGTGTTTGTATGTGTAGATTCAAATACATGGAAGTTTGTTTTTATGATTTTGCAAGCTTTAATATATTTGCTATTTAAAATATTTAATTGGTATGTATGAAGCTGCCTTCAGTTTGCTAGTCAACTGATTTTATTTGGTGTAGTAGTTTTTATAATACCCACCTATTATTGAGTACAAACTGTATACCAAAAATTTTGTGCCAGGTTTTCAACCCTTTTAAAAAACTTTTTTCTGGAGGATTAAAAAACTTAGATACTTTGACATTCAACTTTAATGGATGGCAGCAATAACAAATTACTTCCACTTAAAGTTGCTACTCAGCTTCATTCCTTGTTGCCATTGCAGAAATGTGAACTTGGCATTGCCAGATCTTCCATTTAGTCAAGACGGAAAATTCACATTTTTATGGATATTTCCTGATTTTAAAAACAGGTCAAATAAAGATTTCTAACTTTTACCTTATACATTCAACCCCACTTTATCCCCCAGCTTCCTTAGAAGATAGGTATGACTATTTGTATTTGCCCTTTTTCCTCATAGCCTGTTTAAGTAGCAAAAGTATTTAACGACCCCCATCCATCTCACCCAAAACTAGGTGTCACTGTATTCACTTCTCTTTCCCATGAACTCAGGATGGTTTTCATAGAAAAATGCACTTTGGGTAAAGCCAGTGATCACAAAACCATCCTACCATGTTGTGTTGTACCAATGAATGATCTTCCAGAAAAGTTATTTATGATTATGGGAGAGGGGGATTATTTATAACATGAAGGCAGTGATTGTCATATATACTAAACTAAAGCTGTACTGCCTTTGCTGCAGATTTGTTCCTTCAACCTCCTGGTTCTTCTAGAAAAGCTATGCAAATACTTTAAATCATTTGTAAAATTCTTCAAGTTTCACAAAGGGTGGGACTTTTACAGAGCCTGACCCTGCCAGAGAGAGAGGAGAAATCAGTAGTTCTCAGGCTCTACTAAATATTTAATCACTTTTGTTAAAATTCTAAGTGAACCTTGTGGCCTGAAGGAGTTAACACACCTCTACAAACCTGCCTTCAGCTGGTCAGATCAGGCCCATTATTATTATTATATACAGCTGTAAAAAGCTGGTTACATTGCATAAATTGCATTGAAACACTTAGGCCACAAGATTACTCAAGAAGAATTGTATTGCTTGTTCGGTCATATATTTTGATCTTTATTGCTAGTAGTTTATTCTCCTGGGAGTTGGGGATTAGCCTTGCTTTTAATGTAAAAAGTGTATCTATGAGGGTAAAAATATAAAATGAAAATAGATTTTTAATGGCAACTTTGGTTCTTAGCATTAATTTTACATGCATTTTTCATTCTGAACTTTTAAACAGTTTTGAGAAGCATATGAGAGATTTGTGAACAGGGGCAAGAGAGGGTCAAATGTATCAAATCCTTGCAATCCAGCAAATGTAAGATTTGTGGAAGAACCGAGATGCACACATGTGTTGGGAATGTACATTAAACTAAAACCTGGATTTCTGGAGATTTTGAGAAGCGAGTGCAGCATGTTATGGCAAATGTCTGAGGCGTTTGTCTTCTTAATAAATTAACCAAGTATTAAAATAAACATTAATTTTATCAGTCTGCATATTTCCTCTCTGGATGAAAGTGTTTTAGGAAAAATCATAAAAGAATCTATGGTAGCTCGGAGAGGTTAAACTCAACAGTTGTTTTCTTTGAAGTCTCTGGCCATGAGGTTAATTGCCAAAACTGCTTGTGGAAAAGGTGGTAACAATTTAACAAGACTGTACAACTGCAGAGACTTAGATGAATATCAGGTGTTTGCAGATGTTTTTCCCCCTAACAGGAAAGGGGGTGGGGAGCAGAGGAGGAACAGGAGGAGAAACAGGGGAAGAGAGAGACCTGAATAAAGTCCCAACTAAACAGCCAATAATTCTTTGTTTGCTTAGCCAATCATCCTGTAATTGGCCAGGAGGTTAATAGGAGTCTATTGATTGGTCAGGAGGAGTGCTTACCTTGGCTATTTTTACAGTATGCTCCCAGACAGAAGGCTGCAATTACTGGCGCTCTCATTCCCACTCTTTAGAGCCATTGCTGCTCTGATTTATGAAACCTGATCAGGTTGCTGTTGGCAGTTTATGTTTTAAGTGTTGCCTTCTGGGTCTTGGCCGCTTATAGGTCAGTGTGCTATTTCGCATCATTTATTGTGGTCATTTGAATAGGGAAGCTTATTTATGACTTATTGAAGTAGGAATACATTAAAAATAATAACCACCACCCACGAGGGCTCAAAAGTGGGAATAATTCTACAAGACGTGTGGTGGAGTCCTACCTGATCTTGAAATAGACACTGCTCCCTGCAAACAGCTGAAGTTTATGCGGTCCTTTTTTAATCTGCTTCCAACGGCTGTGTTTCTCAACTCTCCTTATTAATTCATGCTAATTGATCACACTTAGATTTCCTTTTGTAGAACTTCTAGTAATTCAGTTTGTTTGCTGACCTGTTAGGATATGGAAACTGAGATTTGTGTTTTAAATGCGCTGCTGCCCCATCCAGACTGTTGGTGAAGCTGGTGTGACAGGCTTGTCTATCTTAGCCCATCCTGACCTGGACCTGACCTTATCGTTACTAATAAGGTACTTAGCCCATCATTTCATTTCTCACTTGCTAAACTTGACCATAAATCCTTTTGTTGCACAAGGTCTTGCTTTTCTGCCCTTTTTCAAACTTTCTATCATAGGTCAGAGCTCCCCAAGATCCCAAGATCCCACTTGAGGGGAGAGTGAATCTCTGCGATAATGACACCTTTGAGTCACAGATCTCTGTGTTGCTGTATCCAGACTACACATTTCACCCACACTTCAACTTGTCACTTTAGGCTGTGGTGACTGCAGCTACTGTTGTGCTGGCTACTCCTGTTTCCTCTTATTTCTCCTCCTTTCTTAATTTTACTGTTACTGCTTTTTTAAAAAAGATACATTTTGAAGATCTCTATGAATCCTTGCATTGCTCTGGTTCTCCCCATTAAGCATCCACATTTTGAAACTCTGCTTTATTTCAGACAACCCTGCAAGTCTGTGGGTACAAGGTAATCAAGAGAGACCCTGGCTTTCCTGTCGACTGTGCTTTTGCAAACACAGCAAACATCCTGAAACTCACTGAACTTTCCGTAAAATGTGTGACCAGCACCCACCCAATAAAGTGACCCAGGATCAGGCATGGATCCTGTGTATGCCCATGGAAAGCAGTGTTATGACAGGAAGCAGCGTGTCTGTAGTGGGCAGACTGGGTCCATTTCCCAGGAGAGATGTAAAGTACAAAGAAGATTATGTTGAGGTTGGATGTATTGAGTCCAACCAAAGATCTGAGAATTTGCTAGAAGGAGGTGTAGGCATTTTGAATTGGGGTAGTAAGAGAAAGATCCAAGTGATCTAGTTGTCAACTTCATTTTATTATGAAGATGACAAAATAATGAGATTAGGTTAAAGAACAACAGCAACAACAAAAGATCACAGCAATTCCAGTACTACAGATTCCAGGTCATTTTCTCTTTGTAGAGAAAAGTGCCTCCAGTTTGGTCTCCCTTTACAAAGTCATGGAAGATGTGCTTTCCTATCTGAGATGGAAGATCTCTGAACCTCTGAGAGATTTCTTTTTTTTTCCTCCCAGAGATTTGTTTCTGTTCGGGAACCACTTCTTGTAACTGCTACTATTTGTGCTGGCTGGACTTCCAGGAGATAATACAGTCCCTGCTTCCTCCTTACATATTTTTTGTTTTGTCATCCTATTCTGACTCATGAAGCTTCCCATCATCCTGAGCTCACTGGAGCCCCTGGGTAATCGTCTGTGAATCATACATGGAACCCTCTCTTACTGTTTGTGCAAATAAAAGAAGTTGTCTTTTCTCCCTCCCTACTCCCCAACCCCACACTTTGGAAGATGGTTCTGATTGGCATTCCATCTTTTCTAGGCGTCATTTCACCTACCCTATTGTTACCATGATTTCAGAATGGAGGACAGTGCTAATCTGACCTGTCTCAGTGTGGTGATTATGGTTCCAGCAGAACAGAATGTGCGCCTGCCACTCAGAGGGTAGTCTGCCACCAGTGGCACTGGACTTTGAGAATATCACTCCTACCTTTCTCCCTGATCCACACGTTGGCATCATTACCTTTTCTCTTATGTTGGCCGGGCACGGTGGTTTGTGCCTGTAAGTTTTAGCTTATGAAGCAGCCGGGGCTAGGGATTGCTGCGGTTCGAGTACCGCCTGGGGCCCGTAGTGAGACCTAGTTCCAAAAAAATAGCTGGGCGTGGTGGCGCACGCCTGTAATCCCAGCTACCTGGGAAGCTGAGGCTGGGGTTTGCTTGCATCTGTGGTAACGTGAGCCTGCGGTTCCATGGGCAAAAATAGTGAGACCTAGTCTCAAAAACAAAACAAAACAAAAAAAACCCGAACTTTTCTCTTATGTTATTATTATTGTTGTTTTTGCGATGGCTGTCAGAGGGAAGAGGTGACTCTGTGTGCTTAAAAGAACTGGTGTCACTGACCAATGGGGTGTGATAGCACCTACTGACAATTTGGAATTTATAGAAGAAAGTAGCTAATTTTAGGAAACTACATCTTCTCTATCTTTTGGTCTTACCATAATTTAAAAATCTCAAAACCCTCGAGAAGGGTCCCTGAAATACTTCCCATCTACCATTATATACCTTTAGAATACTTACATGTCTTTGTTTTCTTTCTTCCTTTCCTTTTTTTTCCCCCTTTTGGCTAAGTTTCCTGTTCCCTGATTATGAACTTTTGTATCACAACTCAGCAGCATCTATAAGATCCTTTAGTAACTGGGTGATGTCTGAACTTCTGTTTTCCTATTTGTCAGTAGAATCTTCTGCTGTTTTTCAAAGGAATTCACTACCAGCAATGGCAACAAAAAGCAGTGATCCATGTTCTGAGACTAGCCAGTTGAAAGTTTTCATCATTTATTATCCTTTCACTGTTGATAATAGAATTTTGAAGATGGAGAATAAACACTCAACAACCCATTCTTTTAAAGACAGGAAGTAAGGGCTTGTTATATAGGCATTATGTTCATCCATGAGGACCACTTTGTTCTCCTGAAGAACCTTTTCTTCAGGTTTTTGTCACACTGCCTTCAGTTTTGTTTTGAGTCAGCTGTACCCTTTACCAAGCAACCAATGTGTTAAAAGGTAAAGGAGGGAGACACAAAGTTGGGTGCGGGAGGAAGGGGGGAATGAAAACATGTATAAAGCAGAGATTGTCAACTGAGAGTTGGGGCAAATGCAATGTTTGGAGATATTTATAAAACTCTGGGTGCTGACTCAGCCATGACACCTTTTTGGGAAAGAGGGAGATTTTTTGGCAAAATTTTGTGGTTCTGTTTTCACCATTCTAGAACAGAACTGCTACCACGTACTTGAGAACTAAAACATGACTTCAGTTAATCACTGGACTATTTATTATTTTAATGTGTGTATGTAAAAGTAATAAAATGTATCCCATGTAAAAGTACCATAAGTTTATTTGTAAGTGTAATTTTGATGTTGACCTTTGTTTGAATATAACCTTTGTTTTTTGCTTGCAATAGACAAAAGAAGCCATTTCAGAAATAGACTCCTCTCTGCACTTTTCCATGATATTATCTTTTGAGTGTGTAAAAGTGATCAAGAAACAATAGAAACATTTTCATGGGGCAGTTTAGGCATTCATTGTGGGAGGTTTATTCTGGTTTACTCATGGACACTTTACCTCAACTAAATAAATTTACTGTATATTGAAAAAATATATATATGACCAATATTCATATATAAGATGATATATGAATATAAGTAGAGTATGAATTAAAGAAGCTTGTCAGAGAGTAAAAAACTGAATAAACTTACAGTTTGATATCTCTTTGGTGAATGTTATCAGAGACAAACAGTAGTAGGTAAACTAAATAGATATATTTATAAGAAAACTTGAATTGGGTCAATAAATTTTTTCTGAGCTTATCACAAAGGATTTGTGTTTCATTGTTTATCACTTCTTCCCTTAACAGAGGTGAACATTTGTTTTCAGAAATGCATGATTAGCGCTCAGATCTTATATCACTCTATTTAATCAAACAAAGTACAAGTCCACTGTGGTGGCATTTAAAAAAAACTTAAAGTGAAAGTATAATATTTAACTTGAACCTCAATTTAAATTTGCCACCAAAAGCTGAGTTTTTACATATGCATCGGGGCAAATACTTCTGGTATTTGTCAATAAGCAAAAGAAAAATATTGACTTTCAGATAACAGGCATTTGGTGAACTGGCGACAGTCATGCAAGCGAGAATGTTCAAATGACTTCAGCTCTTTCTGGCTCCATTATGTCAGCCTGGCAGATCACATATGGCATTATGGAAATCAGCAAATGAAAACCATATTGATCAGCATTGAGAACAAATGTAAAAAAGGTGGTTGTGAGGAGGAGCCGAGGAGAAGAATGCTTTCCTGGTCAACCTGATAGGCCCTTGTTAAGGCCTTTTAATCATTTATTAACGTAACCCTCCTTCCCTTTCCACTCAGATTACCTCAGCCACAGAGCATCCTGCTCCATTTATCTTTTAATGTTTCCTTTATTTAATTTATTTTTAAGCTCTAAGTTAGACTCTTATTTCAGAATTGAGTTTTACTTTTCATAGGATTGTTTTAAGTGACTTAA